>SJYT01015953.1:9336-114018 GCA_006410635.1 Cephalophus harveyi | reverse complement strand
TGCTGCGATTCATGGGGTCGCAAAGAGTCAGACACGACTGAGCGACTGAACTTATACATGTATATATTTACACACACACACAGATGGAATTGTACTTGTGGCTATGAGTCACTTCACTGGCAGGATGTCAGTCCTTTCTTGGTTAATGTATTGAGTTGAAATATTTAATCTTTTCCTCTACGTGATTTGTGCTTTCCCTTTCATGTTTATAAATTCTTTCCTACCCCAAATTTATAAAGATATCTTCCTATATTTTCTCCTAAAAGTTTTCAAATTTTGTTTTTCATGTTTGGTTCTTTAATCTATTTAGGATTTATTTTTGGTATCCTATGAAATACGGATCTACTTTCATCTTTTATTCATAAGGTTAGCCGATTTCCCCAGCACCATTTAACGAACAGTTCGTCCCTTCCCCTACTAATTTATGTTACTTTAGTCATATATAAAGTTTTCATAATATCCAAATCTCTTCTTAAGGTCTGTACTCTGTTTCCTTAATTTGCCTAGCCTTGTGCCTTTACCATGCTGTTTTAATGACTAAAATTTTACAGTATCATAAAATCTGACAAAATGAATACTTCTCTTTCCCCTTATTTCCTTCAAAATTAATCTCAGTTAGTCTTGGTTCCTTCAGGAAAATTTTTCATTTTGTTTAAGTTTTCAAGCATAGCAGCATAAAACTTTTCACAGTATGTTCTCATTATCATTCCAAGTATTTTATTCGTTCCTTTTCTTTCTTATTTGATCAGTTCTATACATGTTATTAGTGTTTTCAAGAAATCAGTTTTTTATTTTATTGATTCTTTATTTCATAGTTCACTAAATCAGTTCTTTTTATTATTTCTTCCTTCTGTTCCTTTGGATTTATTCTATTTTTTCCAAATATTTGAAGCAAATGCTTAATTAATTTTTTCCTTTTTTTCTGATAAATGCATTTAAAGCTAATATTTTACCTCTAAATCCTGCTTTATCTTTATCTTTAAATTTTGATATAGTGTTTTGAACAGTATTGGTCAGGCATGGTATAGAATGTCCCTCCATTTGGGTGTTTTCTGATACAAAGTGTTTTAAAAGCTGACTGCATCTAAGTATTTACTAATTTCCATTAGGAGTTTTCTTTGATTCATAAATTATTCATAAGAAGGATTTTTTAACTTTTCAAATTAATTACATTGCAATATGGATAAAAAAAAAAGTATATTCTGTATGATACAGAGTCACTGGAGAATTTGATGAGATGTGCTTTTTGGTGGTCCAGTACATGATTCTTATTAATATTTTACATGCGCCTGAAGAGAATGTGTATTCTCTAATTTGGGAGATGTATGGTTCTGTAGATCTACTATATCAAACTTATTGTGCTGTTCATATCACTTATATGCTTACTAATTAATGGGAGAGGTTTATTTAAATTTTCCACTATGACTATAGATCTGTCAAGTTCTCCTTGTAATTCTGTCAATCTTTGCTTTATATATTTTGAGGCCCCGTCACTTCACATATATCATTTTAGAATTATATCCAATTGGTAGACTGAACCTTTCATCATGGTGCACTGTCATTCTTTATTTCAAGTAATGCCTTTGCCCTAAAATCCACATTGTCTGATGTCAAATAAATATAGCACCTTCATTTTGGCTACTATATCCTAGCATCACTCTTCTCTTTTTCTGATCTCTTGTGAATAACATATAATTAGATTTTTGAAAAATTCAGTGTCCTTTGTCTTTTAACTGGCAGATTTATATGACTTATATTAATTGCTATTACCAAGGTGTATACTAATTCATTTTTACTTCTACTTAACAAGACTTTTCCTTCGCTGCTTCCCCAACCTCTCCATCCACTCTGTTCCTATTTTCTAATGGATTGAAATTTCTTTATTCTATTTCTATGTGGTTTTTTTAGACACTAAGTGACATATATATTCAAGGGCTTAGACCTGGTAGACACATTGCCTGAAGAACTATGGACAGAGCTTCCTAACACTGTACAGGAGGCAGTGACCAAAACCATCCCCAAGAAAACAAAATAGGAGAAGGCAAAGTGGTTGTCTGAGGAGGCTTTACAAACAGCTGAGAAAAGAAGAGAAGCAAAAAGCAAGGGAGGAAAAGGGAAAGATATACCCAATTAAATGTGGAATTCCAGAGAACAACAAAGAGAAATAAGGTCTTCTTCAATAAACAATGCAAATAAGTAGAGGAAAACAAGAGAATGGGAAAGACAAGAGATCTCTTCAAGAAAACTGGAAATATCAAGAGAACATTTCATACAAGGATGGGCACGATAAAGGACAGAAACGGTAAGGACCTAACAGAAGCAGAAAAGATTAAGAAGACGTGGCAAAAATACACAGAACAACTATACACAAAAGATCTTAATGACCCAGGTAACCACAATGGTGCTGTCGCTCACATAGAGCCAGACATCCTGGAGTGTGAAGTCAAGTGGGCCTCAGAAAGCATTACTACAAAACAAAGCTAGTGGAAGGGATAGAATTCCAGCTATTTAAAAATCCTAAAAGATGGTGCTGTTCAAGTGCTGCATTCTGTCTCTATTCTTTTACTAAATTTTAGATATGCATGCCAGACTTAAAAATGACTGAAACTAAAAATCACATGTTCCCTTCTCCTGAACAATATAAAAGATATTAACACATTTTCATACAAATCATCTGCCTCTTAGCTTGTTATTCTTACTTAACATTTCACTTCTACCTTGTTTTATACTCTCAAAATCAGTCATTATGATCTTATATAGTCAAAACTTAATTATTCACATTCATCAATTTATTCAATGCTAACCCTCCTTTCTTCCTGGTTCAACTTCCTTCTAAGACATTTCCACCAGCAAAGTCTTTGTTTGAAAGTATATTTTGCCACCACTCTTGAGAAATAGTTTAGTTGGATATAGAACTCTAAGTGAAAAGCTGTTTTTCCTCAGTACTTTGAAGATACTTTTGCACAGTCTTCGGCTTCTACTGTTATGTCTGTTACAGTTTACCAACCCTCTAACAGCTGTAATTTTTTTCTCTACAGTTAATTTTAAGGTTTTCTTTTTGATCTTGGTGTTTTGTAATTTATGTTATGCATGCATACATGCTCTGTCGCTTCAGCTGTATCTGACTCTTTGCGACCCCATGGATTGTATCCTCCCAGACTCCTCGGTCTGTGGGATTATCCTAGCAAGAATACTAGAGTGGGTTGCCATTTCGTCCTCCAGGGGGTCTTCCCAATCCAGGGATTGAACCCATGTCTCCTAAGGTTCCTGCATGATTCTTTACCTCTCAGTCACCTGGGAAGCTCCACATTGTATCTATATGTAGACTAAATTTATTCTGCTCAGGACTGAATATAAGCATTTATGGCTTTATCAAATCTGGAACATTTTTAACCATTGTCTCTGTGAGTACTGATTCTCCCTTATTTTCTGTTTTTCCCTTTTCTAGAATTCCCATTAGACCTCTGTTGGGACTTCCCATTCTATTCTCTCTGTTTCTTAACCTTTCTTTCATTTTTTCCCTCTTGGTTTTGAAGCATTCTGGGAAATTTATTAAAATTACTATTTGTGTTCACTACATTTCTCCAGATATGTTCCATCTACTATTCAACCTGTGCACTGACAGGTAAAATTTTACTATCAAACAAAAACTACCCAGTATTGAAAATAAGTGAACTGAAGCCCTACATATCAGCAAGGGTCAATCTTACAAAGAAAGCTGGTTAAGAAAAGCAAGTCAGAAAAACACAAAGGGTATTAATTCTACTTCTGTTGTTTAGTGATAGATACCTAGTGAATCTTACCTATGTGTTAAGATTAGAAAGGACAGCTGCTGCTGCTGCTGCGAAGTCGCGTCAGTCGTGTCCGACTCTGTGCGACCCCATAGACGGAAGCCCACCAGGCTCCTCTGTCCCTGGGGTTCTCCAGGCAAGAACACTGGAGTGGGTTGCCATTTCCTTCTCCAATGCATGAAAGTAAAAAGTGAAAGTGAAGTCGCTTAGTCGTGTCCGACTCTTAGTGACTGCATGGACTGCAGCCTACGAAGCTCCTCCGTCCATGGGATTTCCCAGGCAAGAGTACTGGAGTGGGGTGCCATTGCCTTCTCCAGAAAGGAGAGCTAGGGAGTAGTAAACACAAATTCAGATGAATGGTGGCCTCTGAATAGGAAGACAGCAGGGATGCAAGTGGGGAGGAACACACAAAGGACTTCAGAAGTTTGCTAGTGCTAGGCCACTGGGCATGGATTTGACTCCTGGTTGGGGAGCTAAGATCCCATAAGCCTCTCAGCCAAAAAACCAAAATATAAAACAGAAGCAATATTATAATGAATTCAATACAGATTTTAAAAATGGTCCACATTAAAAAAAAAAAAAAAAGATTTGGTAATGTGGCTTCCCTGGTGGCTCAGAGGTTAAAGCATCTGCCTGGAATGCAGGAGACCTGGGTTCGATCCCTGGGTTGGGAAAATCCCCTGGAGAAGGACATGGCAACCCACTCCAGTACTCTTGCTTGGAGAATCCCATGGAGGGAGGAGCCTGGTAAGCTACAGTCCATGGGGTCACAAAGAGTTGGACACGACTGAGTGACTTCACTTTCACTTTATTTTTCAAGCTGGTGAGCATGCAAGTGTTGCTGCTCTCCAAACTTTACAGATATATTCTTTATGTTCTTTCACAAACATAGAATACTGGTGCTTTTCTTTAATTCCATATATTTTAACACTTTTTATGAAAACCAGAAAAATGCAAGGCAATTCAGGGGGCTTGAAAGGATAAACCTTTCAGAATTCTTTAGAATACTGATGTGCTCTATAGTATCTACTAGGTCTTAATAGCTGTCGTTGATTCTCCCTGAGTCTGTCAATTTCCTCCTAAGCTATCTTACTGCTTCACAGTTTTATCCCTAGATGATCTGATTTTAACTAGTAGTCAATTAGTACAGCAGCATCAGAGATAATCATAAAATCATTAGTGACATGGTTCTAGCTCTTTGGGAAACAAAGCTGGGAAAAGCACTCAGAACTCCTTTTCTAAAGACATATTTATAAATATTTACTAAAGAAGATTCTTTCAGTCTTCAATATTTCTCTAAGCAAAACTGCCCTAGTAATACCTCATGCGAAGAGTTGACTCATTGGAAAAGACTTTGATGCTGGGAGGGATTGGGGACAGGAGGAGAAGGGGACGACCGAGGATGAGACGGCTGGATGGCATCACTGACTCGATGGATGCGAGTCTGAGTGAACTCTGGGAGTTGGTGATGGACAGGGAGGCCTGGTGTGCTGCGATTCATGGAGTCGCAAAGAGTTGGACACGACTGAGCGACTGAACTGAACTGAATACCACCCCCTTTGACACTCTAGAATCTTAAGGTTGTCTAATATATGCTACATTAAAGAACTTTGCCTCCTTAACAAAAAATCTTACATCTGTGTGCTGGAGAAGAGTATTCTATGGTTTCCACTTTGATATTTTTTTTAAAAAATGTTAAACTCAGTTTATTTTTGACCATACCAGCACATGTGGGATTTTGGTCCCCTGACCAAGAAAGAATCAAATCTGCACCCCTAGCACTGGAAGCTCAGAGGCTTAACTACTGGACCACCAGGGATGTCCCTCTACTTTAATCTTGACATAATTACTCATTAATACTTCCAGTCAAAGTCTGAGTCTACAAAGGGTGCCCAACACAGACACACGTAACATATAATACACTGAGATGAACTGTATTATGAAATCTACCCTAACTCCCATGTTTACTTTCAAGAAAGTGCTTTTGCTAGAACTCTACTAGCAACTTGATGAGCAACTGTATTTACTTCATAAGGTAGAAAATCTGAAGATCACTACTTTTCTTAACTCTTATTCCTATTTTTAAAATAATCAGTCAAATTAACAATATAATGACAAAATGATGCCAACAGGTGGAAAGAAGAGAGAGTAGGGACTTGGGCACAAAGCCCACGGATAACGACTTTCTGTAAATAACCAGGATGAGACCATAGTTTCAGTGCTGTCTCCATTCTTAATATCCAAATCAGTACTTCAACCCAATCTAACAGATTCAGCATCTGAGTCTCATAAGGGCAGGAACTTTTCTTTCTTTTCACTTCTGTATTCCCAACTGACAAAAAAGAGGGCCTAGCATATGGTAGGCATTAAATAAATATCTGCTGAATGAATGAATCAGAGCTGGAAAAGGATGCCTATGTAGGTTATGGCACTTAACCTTGCTTAACATAGCTCCTTACCAAAAGCTAGAAAATCTAAAAGTTCCTGAATAAAGCAGAAAAAATGCTTTCTCAGGGAAAGTTTTCTTAGAAAATTAAAGTATGATCAATCTTTGGGTCTTGACCTAAACATTAAAAAGAAAACAAATATGCCCACTACAGAGGAGCTGCTTTATAAGCACTATATCCATCTCAGCTCTTTCAACTTCTCTTCCCCTAAAAGTTTATCCCACATATAGAAAGTTTGGTCACTCGTGGTAGACTAAAATATTTTCTGATAGGGAAACTGTTTTGGGGAAAACAGGGGGAAGAGGAAAAATGTATATAGTAACGTGACTTTTAAAGATTACAGAAGCTCTTCTATGCCTGATGGTACTGCTGTCTGCTCTAGTCACACTACAGGGGTTCTTAATGTCCTAATGTCACTGCTGGGTTTACTAATATGGGCCACTTCCTTCATTTCAGCAGGAAATAATTCGGTTATTTATTTTTCTTCCCAGAAACACAAACCTCAGCCTGCCTAGTTGGACTGCCTAATAATAAGTCAATGATTTGAATAAGGTCCATGATCTTTTTTCCTGGGAAAAATTAGAGAGTGACTCTAACTGACTGCAACACACAGAAGGTGCCGTACAGTTTCCCTTCCCAGAGGGGCCAGGCCACTCCCCATTTGAGTGTTCATTACCATCTTTCACATGCGTCTGATAAATTTATTAAAAACACCATCTGGATGGGACTCAGCTTTGTGCTGTATTTCCAGTCTTCCAGTTTCCTCCCTTGTCCCACTGGAATTTCTGCCCCAATTTGTGTCACTTTGTTTACAAAACCATACTGCCAAAATCCAGTGTCTGGCGTCTGTCTCTTGCTGGTCTTCTTCTGCTATCCTTCAGCTGTGTACCTCTTGAAATAACCTGTGCTAGGAGCAAAGGCAAAAGGGAAGTGCCTAGGCAGAAATTACTTTTCCCCCTCTGTGCACACAGCAATTCTGTTCAGACAAATTTAATTTGCTGCTTCTGAATGCAAAAATTGCATGTTAACAAAGTGTATACATCCTGCAAATGTAGAATATTGGGATGACTCAGGCTTCGGGAAAAACTGATCTGAAAACAATTTTACTGTTCTCTGTTGTTACACAGCACCAGGGGTGGCCAACCGCCGGCCTGTAAATTTAATTCAGGAGTAATAAATTTTTTAAAAGGCAGTATTACTTCACTAGGACATGACCTGAGGGCCACCTGTACCAGCAATATTTAAAGATAAGACTGACATGTTATTTAACTATCTCCAGGGATCACCTTTGAGAGAGAGGGGAGAAAAACCCACTTGAAGCAGATTTTAAAAGTGAAATGGCACTTACAGAGGATTGTCAGCTTCCAAAACAGTGCTTGTGTTGGGCTTCATTCAATGTTTCCCTGGCTATTTTCATTATAAATTGTTTTCTAACAGCACAGCGGTTTGTGCAGCCATCAAGGGCTTAATGGTCTTAGGCTAGATTCTTCCCTGTGCTAAGATTTTCAGAGATACAAAGTATTTCCTTCAAAGAGCAACTAGGACTATCAAATTAAGGTCACATCTAGAGAGTCCTCCCTACATATCTACATTAAAAAAAAAAAAAAAAAAAAAAGGGACCCCCCCCAGGGGGCCTATCTCCAAGCCTACATAGAAACTGCTGCTGACCAAGCAAGCTTTCAAACAAACTGCAATCCAACCTTCTGTCAACTTACTTTAAAGGAAAAAATATTCACAGCTGCTACGTCTGAACAGCTGTAAAAGAACAATAGCTAATTAGAGCACAAGCCCATCTTTCTTAGAAACTATCAAAAAGCTACCAAAATGTATTCACCACTGGTACTAAGTTACATTCATTCCTGGTTTTATCTATCAAGGTGAAAAAAAAAATCACTTTTCTTGGTGCAGTCAACTATGAAAAACAGTATGGAGGTTTCTCAAAAAACTAAAAACAGAGCTGTCATATGATGCAGCAATCCCACTTCTGGGCATATATCTGGACAAAAACATAATTTAAAAAGATACATGTACCCTATGTTCACAGCAGCACCATTCACAACAGCCAAGAATGGAAACAAACTAAACATCCACCAACAGATGAACAGATAAAGATGTGGCACCATACACACAATGGAATACTACTTCGCTATAAAAAGAAAGGAAATAATGCCATATATGCAGCAACATGGATGGAATGAGAGATTATCATACTAAGTAAAGTAAGTCAGAAAAAGAAGGACAAATACCA
The DNA here is from genome assembly GCA_006410635.1 of Cephalophus harveyi. Classification (NCBI taxonomy): domain Eukaryota; kingdom Metazoa; phylum Chordata; class Mammalia; order Artiodactyla; family Bovidae; genus Cephalophus; species Cephalophus harveyi. The sequence goes on along the minus strand of SJYT01015953.1, from coordinate 105,532 downwards.
TGTGATATCACTTATATGTAGAATCTATAATATGAAACATGAACTTTTATAAAACAGACAGACTCATAGACACAGAGAACAGACTTGTGGCTGCCAGGTGGGCGAGAGGGTGGGAGATGGAAGGAGCAGGCGTTTGCATTAGCATATGTACACTATTATATACAGATGGATAAACAACAAGGTCCTACTGAATATATAGCACAGGGAAGTATATTCAATATCTTGTGATAATCATAATGGAAAAGAATATTTTAAAAGAGTGTGTGTGTGTGTGTATAACTGAATCATTTTGCTATACAGCACAAATTCAGTTCAGTTCAGTTCAGTCACTCAGTCGTGTCTGACTCTTCGTGACCCCATGAACTGCAGCATGCCAGGCCTCCCTGTCCATCACTAACTCCTGGAGTCTACCCAAACCCATGTCCATTGAGTTGGTGATGCCATCTAACCATCTCATCCTCTGTTGTCCCCTTCTCCTGCCCTCAATCTTTCCCAGGGTCTTTCCCAATGAGTCAGCTGTTCGCATCAGGTGGCCAAAGTATTGCAGTTTCAGCTCCAATATCAGTCCTTCCAATGAACACCCAGGACTGATCTCCTTTAGGATGGACTAGGTGGATCTCCTTGCGGTCCAAGGGACTCTCGAAAGTCTTCTCCAATACCACAGTTCAAAAGCATCAATTCTTCGGCGCTCAACTTTCTTTATAGTCCAACTCTCACATGCATACATGACTACTGGAAAAATCATAGCCTCAACTAGACGGACCTTTGTTGGCAAAGTAACATCTCTGCTTTTGAATATGTTGTCTAGGTTGGTCATACCTTGCCTTCCAAGGAGTAAGTGTCTTTTAATTTCATGGCTACAATCACCATCTGCAGTGATTTTGGAGCCCCCCAAAATAAAGTCTGTTTCCCCATCTATTTGCCATGAAGTGATGGGACCAGATGCCATGATCTTAGTTTTCTGAATGTTGAGCTTTAAGCCAACTTTTTCACTCTCCTCTTTCACTTTCATCAAGAGGCTCTTTAGTTCTTGATTTTCTGCCATAAAAGTGGTGTCATCTGCATATCTAAGGTTACTGATATTTCTCCCAGCAATCTTGATTTCAGCTTATGCTTCTTCCAGCCCAGCGTTTCTCAGGATGTACTCTGCATATAAGTTAAATAAGCAGGGTGACAATATACAGCCTTGACGTGCTCCATTTCCTATTTGGAACCAGTCTGTTGTTTCATGCCCAGTTCTAATTGTCGCTTCCTGACCTGCTTACAGATTTCTCAAGAGGTAGGTCAGGTGGTCTGGTATTCCCATTTCTTTCAGAATTTTCCACAGTTTATTGTGATCCACACAATCAAAGGCTTTGGCAGAGTTAATAAAATAGAAATAGATGTTTTCCTAGAACTCTCTTGCTTTTTTGATGATCCATTTGATCTCTGGTTCCTCTGCCTTTTCTAAAACCAGCTTGAAGTAAATCAATTACATTTTAATCAAAAAATCATTTTTGAATCACATAGTATATTATATCACATTGCTGAAGAAAAGCCTTTAAACTTTTCTTTTCCCAAATTATCTCCAAGTTTCCAGCTCTGTGAGAAGGTTGCTTCCTAACACAGTTCCAAAGGATTCAGTCACGTCTGCAGGGGAAGAGCAAGGGAAGAACACAGACCATGCCTTTTGAATGCTGGAGACCCATTACTCACAGCCTCTTCTTTTTTTCTTTGTTTTCATTTTTGTCTGTTTCAGTTAGTATAATCTCAGTGTTCTCATCATTCTTGTTACAGCTCCAAATGTGACAAAACCAAAGGTTGCCCAAATAACACCATATCTTGAAATTATAAAGACTCTGACAATCATGCTGGGTCCCATTTAGCCAGTGATAGGAAAAGGTTAACACTCTTCCAAACTTTAAGGCTCTCCTTCCTCCCAAAATATGCAAATTTTCTAACTTTAGAAAGCTATAGCTCTGAACATTTCTGAGAACCTGGCAGTTTTCCAGAAAATGGAGGTGAGAAATCAGAGGTGGCTGCTCCCAGGGGCAAAGGTGAGACGCAGTGGGCTAGTGGTTCCCAAGTGTGCAGGTTCACCAGGATCAGTGGCTTCTCTCTTACACTGAAGCCTTTGAGGGAAAGCATGTTCCAGATCTAACTGCTTTAAGAGGTTTAACCTCTTACGTATAGTTTTCAAGCTCCAGCATTCATGCTGGAGGTTTTAGCTGTGAAAATCTTCAATTCAAAAAGACCTTAAAGGATCAAGCATCGTACTCAAAGCTGGTGCTCCGGGACAACCCAGAGTGATGGGGTGCGGAGGGAAGTAGGAGGAGGGGTTCAGGATGGGGGGACACGTGTGTACCCATGGCTGATTCATGTCGATGTATGGCAAAAGCCATCACAATATTATAAAGTAATTATCCTCCAATTAAAATAAATTAAATAAAAAAATCAAGCACTGGATGTTTAATAGCGGTAACCACTACAGTATATCAGAGAGGGATTCACTCTGTAGGCAACGCTTTTAAATTTAGGACAAAGGAATTTCCAGATGCCAGGAAAAATAGATTTCAAACATCCAATTCTGTGTTTGAACTAATAGGCAATATCTCAGTGGGGTGATTTTTTTCCTTTTCTCTGGAAATAATCTGTCAGAGAAATAAGATTCTACATCTGTCCCCTACATCAGGACAAGTTATTCATGCTGACATGGGGAAAAATACCTAACATGCAAAGAGTCATTGGAATTGGTCTTGCAAGTTTTAGAAACTCTTTCTCAAAAGAATTTAAAAATTATAATGTGAAGGGCATCTTTTTCTATGATTAGTATCATAAGAGCTTTACATGGATTTATTTTTTCTTATGTCCTAAAAGATGTTGAAATTAAGTTATTTTTGTGCCGCACTACTGGCTGAAAGGTTTTGTCATGCCACAACAGTTTTGTGATTCAAGATCGAGATGTCACCACAGCTTTGGGGGAATATTTATCATTCATGTTAAGCACAGAAAATAGGATGTGCAAAATGGTTTTGTTTTTTTTTTTAAAGGTCCGCAAAAGAAGTTGTGATTTGCAAGGAAATGTTTGTGTTTGTTTCAACTATCATTTTAACAAAGTAGTAGTTAACCTCTTTCTATTCTAAGCTGGAGGATGTATCTGGTTCAAACTTTAAGTCAGAATGATTCTAAAATAATGGATAAATCTTGAGTCTTAACATCTTGAATGATGGTCTTTTAAAATGTATCAATAACTATTAAAATTTGCATTTTTACTAACAATAGTTATCAGCGGTGAGGCATTTAAACATTAAGGGGAACTCTGTACATTTTACAGAAAATGTCCCAGTCATATCTGTGGCAAGTATAATTCCACATTGGCAGAAACTTCCTGCCGCAGATTTTGAAGGCGGAGAGAAAAATGTGGGAGACCATACCAAATTCTCACATGTTTTAGTTCCCACAAACCATTCTGAATTGAGTTGTGTGAGAAGGAAAGAATCTCTGAGAATCTCAAGGGAGCGAGACTGGAATTTAGAAGAGACCTATGGGTAAAGGTGAATCTTAACTTGTGAATACTGAGTTTTCAAAACTGAGACTAATCAAACCCTACAGGATGCCTGAGGGAAAACTTGCTCCCTGGGCGCCCCTACTCTTAGCCTGAGGGGCCAGCACAGGGCTGAGCAATCCCCTGGGTCAAACTGAGGCTGTGCTTCCCAACAGGTGAACTGAGGGTCCCTGGGGAAATCTGTCTACCTCACTTCAAAGATTGACAATCAAAGTCTTGCCGGTGACCTGGAAATGACTTTACCCATACTCCTAAGTAAAGCAGTTATGAGAAAAAAAAAAAAACTCAAGAAAAAGGACAATTTATACTACCTCTGGAGACCAAAGTTAATCTAGATTGAAGAATCATGCAGTGTTTTCCAGGAAGCTTACAGAGTCTGATGAAAATACACTAAGAAAGAAAGACAGAAAGAAAGTGAAGTCGCTCAGTTGTGTCTGACTCTTTGTGACCCCATGGAGCCTTCCAGGCTTCTCTGTCCATGGGATTTTCCAGGCAAGAGTACTGGAGTGGGTTGCCATTTCCTTCTCCAGGGGATCTTCCCAACCCAGGGATTGAACCCAAGTCTCCTGCATTGTAGGCAGACGCTTTTACCATCTGAGCCACTAGGGAAGATACATTAAAAGGGAAAATACACTAAAAGAAAGCTTTAAAAGCACCTTCTGCTATTACTCTCAATTAATTATTCTTTTAATGGTTTATACTTAGTGCTTCAGGAAATGAAAAATGGGTATGAGTATTTTTAAATGGAATTTTATTATGAATATTCTGGGACCTGATAGTTAGGAAGTATCCTGTTTCTGAATTCTAGCTCTCTTTGCATCATGCCTACATACTTTAATTCTGAGAGGGCAAATGTGTGCTACCCTGCCTGCCTTCAGCTCGAACCTCCAGTGGAAAGCAGGTACCTGAAATGCTCACCTCAGTTCTATAAACCGTCTCCCAGGCAATCACAAGGAGGCCGTTTAACCACCCTGTAACTTGGTTTCTTTACCCATAGCGAAAAGAATCCCATCTTCTCTCTGCCTTCTATGAATAGTGAAAAAATACATTAGATCATATTCATAAAAGCATCTGGAGATTTTCAAATAATCACAATATCCAGACTTGGTACTTCGCTAGCCATGAAGAGTCAGGCTCTTCCCAACATGGTATGGGTAGGTGGGACAAGCATTTCAGAAATCTGGGTATTTCACACAAGGGAGACTTTCATTCTCATGAGCTACCCTGTAATCGTAAAAGGATAGGAGGCAGGGGAGGGGAGAACCAATAACAATTCTACTGACCAGTAAAACCTATTAGCACCTGCTAGTGTAATATGCAGCTGGCAGTTTCAGAATAACCAAGAAAGCAGTTCCTTCTGGTCGATATTTGCTGGGGACAGCAATTTCTGACCTCCTGAATCAGATCAAGATCATGGGAGCTATTAGAGCTAAGAAGGCTCTTTGCGCTAACAGTACAGTGGTTAGGTGTCTCTTTCCATTAAACAAAAGGGTCTGCCCACAACCTGCCCTCTAGGATGGTCACTAATTTGAGGTTTGATGAGTTATCACAATTGAGTGAACAAATCAAAGTGCGTAAAAAAAAAAAAAAAGGTTTTTTTAACAGACACAAATAGGTTTATAGTTTATCAGTGATATGGACAGTGATAAATGCCTTGTGGGTGCCCTCCTCTTCTTGGGTGAAAGGAGGGGGAGCAGGGGGGGAGAGGAGAGAGAGATTCCCTACAGTATTTAGATGGTCTTCAATGTTTATAATTTCCTTAGGGTGTCCTCGTTGCCAAGTTGACAGATGTTGCTGGAAAAACCTGTACTATTCTGAAGAAAGGCTAACCTTTCAAGAGCGAGAGAGGGGGAGGGAGGCAGTGCACCAGTTCAGAGAAGAGACGACATTGAACTGGACAGCAAGCTACCCTTAGCAAGCCCGGGTGTCTGAAAAGCTGTGATAATACTGCCAAAGAGAACTATCTGGGGAGAAATCTCATTTCACCATGGTTTCCCTTGCTGTGAGTTTAAATTCGTTTTTAAAACTAAATATTTGGTGCCCTAGACAAATCAATAATTCTTAATTATAACTTTTTTAAACCACCAAGACTCTGAGTGCTAAGTTGTACATTCCCCCAAAATTGGTTATGGCCATGCCATTTTATACTCTCTCCTATGCGTCTGCCAACTTTCTTCATTCACTCTTCCTTGCTGTACTTTATACAGAAAGAGAAATGGGTTCCTCAAAGCAGACTGCCAATGAGCTTGCCCCAGACTTCCCTGCTGAGTGCATACCTGTATGCTTCTATTGCCTGATTGGCCCTTGACATTTTCTAAAGACAGACTTCCAACAGAGAATTGAGAACGCAGAGTATTCATTTAAGGAACAAAATGGCGGTTTAGCAAAGCCCCAGTGCTTTTCCTCTAAGTAAGAGGGAAAGGCACATTGGGGCTTCTTTGAGATCTTCAGCCTGTAGGTCACCCAGGGTGGCCAAGTCAGCATTTGCCATGATCAGAGCCGGGGCTGGGGAAGAAGGGGAACACCGAGTGTGGACTTTTCAGGCCTTCCTTTCCAGCACATGCTTCACTGCCTCTGTCCTCTTCCGGAGGAGGACCACATCTCCTTTTAACTCTAAACCTCCCACTCAAAAATCCATGTGCCCTGGCTCATTAATGTGACCATTAGTCATTTTTTCCTGTGACCTGATACACCTAATGTTTTTATAAGCTCTGGTAAGGAAAGACTCATCTAATGTCTGCTTATGAAAGGCAGATTACCAACCTACCCATTTAAAGATTAACAGTAATGTGCCATAAGGAAAATTATACCTCCGGCATGAAAACCTGCAATTGGGGAACAATTTTACAGGATCACATTCATTTATATCAATTATCTTGTTTATCAAAGACAATGAAACCCAGACTGGTGGTAAAAAGGTACAGAGTGCACTGTGAGGAATAATTAGGTTGTATCCTCCCAGAGGCCAATAGCCATTTACCACTCCACTTTGGGAGGTGATGTTCACAGTGTCTGTTTTATAACTCCCTTCACATTAACTTTCAAATGTCAAAAGCAGGCAATTAATTGTTTATTATACAAAATGTCACATATATAAAATACTGAGATATAAAATTATTATAACTGATCTACCATAAGAAATCCTGCCTTTTAGACTTAATAGCTTGTTTGTCAGTCTTGGGGTCTCAGCTTAACTGCCATTATATAGACTGTGGATGCCAGGTAGCCACTGTCTGACAATCTCTGCACGCGTTGCATCCTCAGCCAAATGAGAAAGAAAAATAAAATGATATGACAATTACTATTATAGTTTCAAGTAATATGTACTAAGAAGAATGGGAGACATCTGAACAGCTATGTCATGTATTCTGATTTCATCCTAACTCTGAGAACAAGATTCAGAGAATCATGACGTAAACCTTATCAAAGCAGTTTAAACTGATGAGACTACATCATCCAAGTTCTTTGAAGCCACTGGGTGTCGACGCCCAGAGCCTGTGTCTACCCCAGAACCTCTCTGCCATGAAACTACACACTAGCATGGGAGTTTCTTTAATATCACCTGCCAAATTTGCAGAGATCAAATCCCCTTTCTTTCTGCAACCCAGTATTCCAATCTTACCAAAACCAACCTTTCTGGCAATCTCTTGGTCTTTACGCTCAAAGAATTCAATTCTCCTCTAGAGTCATAAAAATCAGACAGGAATGAGAAGAGCACAGCTGGAAAGAAAGGAGGAAGTAGAATAAAGCAGCATGTTTTTATGAGGAAGGAAAGAAAAGGCTAGGAAATCAGCTGGGGTGGGAGGGAGGCCAGGAGAGTTCCTTGAAATCCATGATAGAATTTATACACCCAAATATTTATGGCTAAAGTTTCATAAAACAAATGAATAAAAATAGATACGGGTTGACTATGGAATGCCTGTTTCAGCTCATTTCCATGGGCACATGATGGGAAACATACCATTCTGTGCCCATAGTAGGTTAATCCCTTCTGACATCACTGAGGTCTTGAATAGACGTGAATTGACTTGACTAATCCATACAACCAGTGATGCACTGGTAAGAAACTCACAGCTACAACAGTTCATCAAGTCATCGAATTTATAGTTAGCAAAGAACCTTGAGGACCACTTAGTTCAAAGCATAGGTAATTTATATCTTATTACATATTGATCGAGAAAACAGAAAAAGAGAGAAAGCTTCTCAAGTCATTTTAATATAACTTTGGTTATAAAATGACTGAGAGACAAGATAAGAAATTTATAGGCTCATTTTATCTAAGAAAATAGGTGTAAAACCCCTAAAATAAATATTAGGCAACAAATCCAATAATTATTTAGAAAATACATCATGTCTAAGAAGCAATTATCCTAGAAATACAAGTATGGGTCATCATCAGAACATCTGTCATTTCAGTGGGTTAAAGAGTGATTGTGAGCAAAGGAGTGGTCCGGTAAATTGCTCTGGCTGAGGCTTCCCTGGTGGCTCAGGGGTAAAGAATCTGCTTATCTATGCAGGAGACACAAATTCAGTCCCTAGTCTGGGAAGATCCCACATGTTGCCGAGTAGCTAAACCTGGGGACTGCAACTACTGAGCCTGTGCTCTAGAACCTGGGGACTGCAACTACTGAAAGCTGTGTGCCCTAGACCCCGAGCTCCGAAACAAGAGAAGACTGTGCGCTGTAACGGAGAGGAGCCCCCGTTCACTACTGGCGAGAAAAGCCCTTGCAGTAGCGAAGGCCCAGAACAGCCATAAATAAATAAATAAAATTATTTTAAAAAATATTACTCTGGCTGGAGCATAGAGGACAAGAGAGGATGTGGGGAGATCCACGAGTAGAAAGACTAGAGCAGTGGTGAGGAGGGTGGTGGTGCCTTGCACTAGCACTAGGGTGGTAGCAGAAGCAAGGGCCCCCTAAATCACTAGGAATTAGAGAAATGCAAATTAAAATAACAAGATGCTACACTTTGTGGCCATCATAAAGGCAAAGAGTAGAACACATGTATTAAGTGTGGATGTGGACTTAGGGAGGGAATGGCACCATGACGTGCACTCCTGGTGGTGGGAGCATAAACTGGCATCTGCCTTGCAGGAAGGCACCATGGCAGGATGGATCAAAGCTGAAGATGTGCGTGCATACACAGAATACAGGCCTCAGAAAAAAGGTTCAAAGGAGACAGACACAAGGGAACTCCCTGCAGCATTGTTTTTGAGAGCAAGAAGCTGAAGGTGACCTAGGTATCCACCACCAGGGCAATGAATGGAATGGGTGAGATAGTAACAGTACCTACTTTACAAGACTGCCATGAAGGCTAGATGATGATATGTAAAGAGCTTAGAATAGCTGTGAAAAGAAGAGAGCGAAAAGCAAAGGAGAAAAGGAAAGATATAAGCACCTGAAAGCAGAGTTCCAAAGAATAGCAAGAAGAGATAAGAAAGCCTTCTTCAGTGATCAATGCAAAGAAATAGAGGAAAACAACAGAATGGGAAAGACTAGAGATCTTTGATTATATTCTATGCAGCCAAAGATGGAGAAGCTCTATACAGTCAACAAAAACAAGGCCGGGAGCTGACTCCCATCCTTGCCTGAAATGTTCAATTGCCAAATTCAGACTCAAATTGAAGAAAGTAGGGAAAACCACTAGACCATTCAGGTATGACCTAAATCAAATCCCTTATGATTATACAGTGGAAGTGAGGAATAGATTTAAGGGCCTAGATCTGATAGATAGAGTGCCTGATGAACTATGGAATGAGGTTTGTGACATTGTACGGGAGACAGGGATCAAGACCATCCCCATGGAAAAGAAATGCAAAAAAGCAAAATGGCTGTCTGGGGAGGCCTGACAAATAGCTGTGAAAAGAAGAGAGGCGAAAAGCAAAGGAGAAAAGGAAATATATAAGCACCTGAATGCAGAGTTCCAAAGAATAGCAAGAAGAGATAAGAAAGCCTTCTTTAGCGATCAATGCAAAGAAATAGAGGAAAAGAACAGAATGGGAAAGACTAGAGATCTCTTCAAGAAAATTAGAGATACCAAGGGAACATTTCATGCAAGATCATCTCTAGATTACTTATAATACCCAATACTATGTAAATAATTGTAAATACAATGTAAATGCCAATTAAATAGTTGCCACTGCACAGCAAAATCAGCTTTCACCTTTTGGAACTTTCTGGAATATTTCCCCCTATATTTTTACTCTGTGGTTGGTTGAATCTGCAGATGAGGAACTCAGGTATATAAAGGATTGACTGTAGTTGCAACATGAAATCTGAAGCCATATGGATGTACTCTTCATGCGGTGTTACATCAAAATACGTTGGTCCCTGTTGCGCTTTGGGTTTCTATCTACTCATGTCTGATTTTGTAACATCACTTGACAAATGTGGGTTCACTGAGTAATGTGGTTATGTTGAGCACTGGTTAATAGCATCACCAGTCTCATCAGAAAAGTCTTCTAAAGTATTGAGTAAGGTGTTAAGTTCAAGTGGTGGCAAATCCAGGGTTTCCAGAATTCTTATTTTTCTCCAAGGCTCTAGTTTTATCATTAGCAACAGATAGTGACAGTTACTTATCTTTTGAGGCTACAGGCTTACTCTGTCTTCAAGATATATAATGTTTGCTAAATACCCAAAGTTGATAACCATAGTGTGTCAATTGTATTTTCAAGTACAAAAAATGTTTCATGGAAAAAAAAAAGCATTCAGTTTTTTATTTTTTATTTTTTTTTTCCTACCCTCTTCCTCTCCCATAGAGTCCAAAAGTCCTTTCTATACATTTGTGTCTCTTTTGCTGTCTCACATACAGGGTCATCACTGCCATCTTTCTATATTCCATATATATGTGTTAGTATACTATATTGGTGTTTTTCTTTCTGGCTTACTTCACTCTGTATAATAGGTTCCAATTTCATCCATCTCATTAGAACTGATTCAAATGAATTCTTTTTAATGGCTGAGTAATACTCCATTGTGTATATGTACCACAGCTTTCTTATCCATTCATCGGCTGATGGACATCTAGGTTGTTTCCATGTTCTGGCTATTATAAACAGTGCTGCAATGAACATTGGGGTACATGTGTCTCTTTCAATTCTGGTTTCCTCGGTGTGTATGCCCAGCAGTGGGATTGCTGGGTCATAAGGCAGATCTATTTGCAGTTTTTTAAGGAATCTCCACACAGTTCTCCATAGTGGCTGTACTAGTTTGCATTCCCACCAGCAGTGTAAGAGGGTTCCCTTTTCTCCACACCCTCTCCAGCATTTATTGCTTGTAGACTTTTGGATCGCAGCCATTCTGACTGGTGTGAAATGGTACCTCATTGTGGTCTTGATTTGCATTTCCCTGATAATGAGTGATGTTGAGCATCTTTTCATGTGTTTGTTAGCCATCCGTATGTCTTCTTTGGAAAAATGTCTGTTTAGTTCTTTGGCCCATTTTTTGATTGGGTCATGTGTGTATGCCCAGCAGTGGGATTGCTGGGTCATAAGGCAGATCTATTTGCAGTTTTTTAAGGAATCTCCACACTGTTCTCCATAGTGGCTGTACTAGTTTGCATTCCCACCAGCAGTGTAAGAGGGTTCCCTTTTCTCCACACCCTCTCCAGCATTTATTGCTTGTAGACTTTTGGATCGCAGCCATTCTGACTGGTGTGAAATGGTACCTCATTGTGGTCTTGATTTGCATTTCCCTGATAATGAGTGATGTTGAGCATCTTTTCATGTGTTTGTTAGCCATCCGTATGTCTTCTTTGGAGAAATGTCTGTTTAGTTCTTTGGCCCATTTTTTGATTGGGTCATTTATTTTTCTGGAGTTGAGCTGCATAAGTTGCTTGTATATTTTTGAGATTAGTTGTAGTTTTTTAAAAATTTATTTTTGGTTGCACTGGGCCTTCCTCACTGAGCGTGGACTTTTCACGAGTTGCAGTGAGCTGTGGCTCCTCTGTTGCTGTGTGTGGACTTCTCATTGTGGTGACTTCTCTTGTTGCAGAGCACAGGCTCTAGGCATGCAGGCTTCAGTAGTTAGTTGCAGCATGCAAGCTCAATAGTTGTGGCTCGTGGGCTCAGAAGTTATGGCACATGGGCTTAGTTGCTCCGTGACATGTGGAATCTTCCAGACCAGGGATCAAACCTGTGTCTTTTGCATTGGCAGGTAGATTTTTAACCCACTGTACCACCAGGGAAGTCCTGAGGCTAATTCTTCTTGAAACTCAATCACAGACACTTTTTCTTGAGACCATGATTATACTTCAGTATAATTCAGGGGCCTTATACTCTTGTCCATTTGTCTCATAGATATTAGGACATGTACTCAAGGGTTGCAATTTAATAAAACTTCTGTTTATCTAAGGAATTTTGTAAATAAATCTGGCTTTTTCTGGGAATTCATAGCATAAAGAATACAGTAACTGCTGCTACAGTTGGTTGGCATCGCCTTGATTCCTGCTAAGGTGCCGGTTTTATCTACTTCTGTTGGTTTTGTACCATCACTGCAAATGTCAGCATAGTGAAAAAAGAAGCTGCTATCTTAGAATTACAAGAAGTTTTTCTGATTTGGTGAACCTCAGAAAGAATGGGTCCATAGACCTTGCTTTGAGAACTGCTGCCACACAATAAGGTCAAGCTCCTTAGCATACGGAGTCCATGATCGTGTGACTTCAGTTTAGTGGCCAAGTTTGAGCCCTGGTCTACAACTCCTTGAACTTTTAGAAAATCGAGTGAGGGAGTTCCCTGGTGGTCCAGTGGCTCTGACTCCACACTCCCAATGCAGGGGTTTGCTCTCTAGTCAAGGAACTAAGAGTTTGCATGCTGCAACTAAAACTTGATACAGCCGAATAAGTATTAAAAAAGAGAAATGTTTAAAAAATTGAGTGATGGCATACTTGCCGTAAAAAGCATTAGTTGTTACCGTATGGTTTGATCAACTTTTACATGTTTATGTATTATTTTTATGTATCACACAGATCAAGACACAGAACATTTCTAACACTCTGTAAGGTTCCTTTGTGCCCTTTCCACTCTATAGCCCCACCCCATCCCACAATTAAAATACTTATCTGATTTCCTTTGTTATCAGTTGATTTTTGAATTTCTTATAAATGAAATCATGTAGCATGTACTCTTTAAGCTTTTTTCCCCCATTTAATTTAGTACCTGTGAGGTTTCTGTAAGATGAGATGCAGTTGTTTTTCCTGTATAGTAAGTACTGCATTAGAGATGTGAGTAATTATCCATCTAATGCATTTTACAGATGTGAATGGCTTATCTGTACTTAAGCTTATGGATATGCTAAAAAGAGTTAACGTGGCAGGCATCATGGCTGTCATTTGACTGGTGTCTGGGAACTTACATTTTGAGTTCTCACTGTTTGAAGAACTGGTAAGAATGATTTAGTGTGCCTAAACTGCACAGGGAGTGTACTTTGTGTTGAATCTCTGCTTTTCTCTTGGAGTCTGGAATTTTGGTACATTACAGACACAGGCTGCCTCTGTGACCAGCCCTCAGTAAAATCCCCGGGTGCCGTGCTGCTTTTGTTGGCAACACTGAAACGTGTTGTCACAGCGTGTTGCTGGGGAATTAAGTGTGTCCTGTGTGATGTCCGTGGGGAGGAAGACCCTTGGAAATTTGCACCTGGTATCCCAGGCTTCGTGCCACGTGCTGCTTCCCTTTGGTTTTGTTCTTTGTTCTCCAGCCGTAGTAAGCCTGCCCCATACATGCTGAGTACACCTAAATGCTGAGTCCTCTGAGGTGACCTCCTACGTCACTGAACCTGGGGGAGGTCTTGCGGACCATAACGTGATGAGCATCAGTTTTTGTTTCTTTTCAGATTTTGAGTGTCATGATTGAAACTGCTGTGACCGTTCTTGTGTGTGCTCTTGTATCGTCGATATGTATTCGTTTCTCTCACGTACAGGAGACTGCGTGCCATTGCTCGGCCGGGGGTAGTGCCCCTTGAATTTAAAACTGTAGCAGTCATGCACTTCAGTCACCTAAGAGTAGTTCTGGCCTTTGTTCGTGTTAACTCTGTCTAGAATGCCCTCCCCATCCTCAGTGTGCCTGTTTGACAAAATCTTTTCATCTGCCTCAGTTCAGTTCAGTCACTCAGTCGTGTCCGACTCTTTGTGACCCTATAGACTGCAGCACGCCAGGCTTCCGTGTCCATCACCAACTCCCGGAAATTGCTCAAATTCATGTCCATGGAGTCGGTGATGCCATCCAACCATCTCATCTTCTGTCGTCCCCTTCTCATGCCTTCAATCTTTCCCAGCATCAGAGTCTTTTCCAGTGAGTTAGTTCTTTGCATCAGGTGGCCGAAGTATTGGAGCTTCAGCTTCAGCACCAGTCCTTCCAGTGAACATTCAGGATAGATTTCCTTTAAGATTGACTGGTTTGATCTCCTTGCATTCCAAGGGACTCTCCTTGCATTCCAAGGGACTCTCAAGAGTCTTCTCCAACACCACAGTTCAAAGGCATCAATTTTTTGGCACTCAGCTTTCTTTCTGGTCCAGCTCTCACATCCATAATGACTACTGGAAAAACCATAAGCTTTGACTAGACAGAACTTTGTCGGCAAAGGAATGTCTCTGCTTAATATGCTGTCTAGGTTGGTCATAGCTTTTCTTCCAAGGAGCAAGCGTCTTCTAATTTTATGGCTGCAATCACCATCTGCAGTGATTTTGGAGCCCAAGAAAATAAAAGGCTGTCACTATTTCCATTGTTTCCCCATCTATTTCCCATGAAGTGATGGGATCAGATGCCATGATCTTATTTTTTTGAATGTTGAGTTTTAAGCCAGCTTTTTCCCTCTCCTCTTTCATTTTTATCAAGAGGCTCTTTGGTTCTTCTTCGCTTTCTGTCATAAAGGTGGTGTCATCTGCATATCTGAGGTTATTGTTATTTCTCCCTGAGATGTTGATTCCCACTTGTGCTTCATCCTGCCTGGCATTTCACATGATGTACTCTGCAAATAAGTTAAATAAGTAGGGTGACAGTATACAGCCTTGACGTACTCCTTTCCTGATTTGGAACCAGTCTGTTGTCCCATGTTTGTCTCTAACTGTTGCTTCTTGACCTGCATACAGATTTCTCAGGAGACAGGTAAGGTGGTCTGGTGGTCCCATCTCTTCAAGAATTTCCCACAGTTTTGTTTTGATCCACACAGTCAAAAACTTTAGGATAGTCAATGAAGCAGAAGTAGATGTTTTTCTGGAATTTTCTTGCTTTTTCTATGATCCAACAAATGTTGGCAATTTGATCTCTGGTTCCTTGGCCTTTTCTAAATCCAGCTTGAACATCTGGAAGTTCATGGTTCATGTACTGTTAAGTCTGGGTTGGAGGATTTTGAGCATTACTTTGCTAGCATGTAAGATGAGTGCTTATTTAACTTATATGCAAATTACATCATGAGAAACGCTGGGCTGGAAGAAGCACAAGCTGGAATCAAGATTGCCGGGAGAAATATCAATAACCTCAGATATGCAGATGACACCACCCTTATGGCAGAAAGTGAAGAGGAACTAAAAAGCCTCTTGATAAAAGTGAAAGAGGAGAGTGAAAAAATTGGCTTAAAGCTCAACATTCAGAAAACGAAGATCATGGCATCCGGTCCCATCACTTCATGGGAAATAGATGGGGAAACTGGAAACAGTGTCAGGCTTTATTTTTGGGGGCTCCCAAATCACTGCAGATGGTGACTGCAGCCATGAAATGAAAAGACACTTACTCCTTGGAAGAAAAGTTATGACCAACCTAGATAGCATATTCAAAAGCAGAGACATTAGTTTGCCAACTAAGGTCCGTCTAGTCAAGTCTATGGTTTTTCCTGTGGTCATGTATGGATGTGAGAGCTGGACTGTGAAGAAGGCTGAGCGCCAAAGAATTGATGCTTTTGAACTGTGGTGTTGGAGAAGACTCTTGAGAGTCCCTTGAACTGCAAGGAGATCCAACCAGTCCATTCTGAAGGAAATCAGCCCAGGGATTACTTTTGAAGGAATGATACTGAAGCTGAAACTCCAGTATTTTGGCCACCTCATGCGAAGAGTTGACTCATTGGAAAAGACTCTGATGCTGGGAGGGATTGGGGGCAGGAGGAGAAGGGGACAACAGAGGATGATATGGCTGGATGGCATCACTGACTCGATGGACGTGAGTCTGAGTGAACTCCAGGAGATGGTGATGAACAGGGAGGCCTGGCGTGCTGCGATTCATGGGGTCGCAAAGTGTCGGACACGACTGAGCGACTGAACTGAACTGAACTGATGCAGGTTGGGCTAAATATGTTAGGGTATAAACAAACATTTGTCCACACTGTTTAAGAAGAGAGGGAAAGAGATGTGTGTGGAAGGCCTTCATCCAATGGCTTACATTAGATTTAGATCCTTACAGTGTATACATCTCATATCAGAAAATGCACTTTTCTACCATCACTTCATTTTGCTCCTAGCAAAGGACCACCTTGCACTGCTCACAAACAGCCTGTGGGGCTTCATGTTCAAGGTCAGAAGACAGCATGAATAGAGGCAGGCAGACCTGGTCAGACCCCTTGGGCCCCATCCTGGTCCTGCCCTTCCTGGCTGCATACACTTGGGCAAATTTTAGAAGTTCTCTTTGCCTTGGTTTCCTGCTGCTGCTGCTAAGTCACTTCAGTCGTGTCCGACTCTGTGCGACCCCACAGATGGCAGCCCACTGGGCTCCGCCATCCCTGGGATTCTCCAGGCAAGAACACTGGAGTGGATTGCCATTTCCTTCTCCAATGCATGAAAGTGAAAAGTGAAAGTGAAGTCGCTCAGTCATGTCTGACTCAGCGACCCCATGGACTACAGCCTACCAGGCTCCTCCATCCATGGGAGTTTCCAGGCAAGAGGACTGGAGTGGGATGCCGTTGCCTTCTCCGTTTCCTACATCATGCTAAAAAAAAAAAATGCCATCAATTCTTCCCATGGGAGCTTAATAGTAATCTAGGCTTCCCTGCTGGCTCAAGAATGGTAAAGAATCTGCCTGCAATGCAGGAGACCCAGGTTCAATCCCTGGGTGGGGAAGATCCCCTGGAGAAGGAAATGGCAACCCACTCCAGTATTCTTGCTGGAGAATTCCATGGACAGAGAAGCCTGGCAGGCTACAGTCCATGGCGTTGCCAAGAGTCAGACATGACTTCCCCTGGCCTCGGTTTCCTTCATCTATAACAGCACCCAGCACATCATGCTAAAAACTGCCATCAATTCTTACTAGCAGGAGCTTAGTTAACTGCCAGTGATTTCACTGGGTTTGTTATTGTTGTCCCTATTTTACAAGCAAGTGAGCCAAGGCAGCCAGTTGCTGCTGGAACCACGTCTGGATCTCAGCCTTCTGTTTCATTGCTTATCCCATTAAATTCCACTCTGAACGTTAGAATGATTTTTTGGTGTGTACGTACTACTTGTTATCATTTTATTTTCCCCTGGTGCATTTTAGAAACAAGGAGGCCAGTATTTCTGGCCAACTCACCTACATTTCAGACCCGCTAGACTTTGCTCGGTTTCCCCCATAAAAATAAAAGCGCAGGGCTCAAAATATTTAGAATGGCTCATTGGAAAATTTCCCCAACAAAGAGGGACCTCATTGTGGAAAACAGGAGCAGGGCTTCAAGTTGGCACCTACTCAGACTTAGAGACAGAAACCAGTGATGTCACCACTTCCCTACCCTTCTGAGTACAATGTGAAATAAAGAACAGACAGACAAGGAGGCAGCAAGATCCCACTGTTTTATGACTATAATGAGAGCACATGACCAATGTTCATGGAGTGGCTTTCACCAAATCCCAAGAGGAACTCCGGCCAGGAAAATACATCCCTTCTTGCCCCCCAGTCTAGAATCTCCTGATCTATCTCTGCTTCTGTAACTTGAAGTTCAAATCCATTATCTGGTCTCTTCTAAGGAAAAAGAAGTGGTTTTCATGTTTCAACCACAGTAAATTTCATCCCTCTATCTGAGCACGTCAACAGCTGCCACTGTCACGCAACCTTCCAGCTGAGTCAAACCCAGGACGATCATAGCTCTCAGCGAGAGCCGGAAGTGGAGGCATCAGTCCTGACTGCTCTCACATCCTCCTGTCGAGAACTTTGAAACTCAACCCACCCTCAGCCAAGTAAGGATCTGAGGCTAAGCAGGATGGGTCCCTCCTTCAAAGCTCACAGAAAGCATTCTAACTGCAAGTTCTGAGGGGCTCACAGGAGCTAAAGAACGCACAGTGACAATAAAAAGCCATTCATAGTGCATTTACTTAAGCAGCAGGAGGTAGGCTGTGCTTTAATATACATTATCTAATTTACACCCAATCTCAACCTGTGACGTAGTTTCCCATCTATGTCTGAGAAAGCTCAGACTTAGAGAGAAAAAGTCACTTGCCCAAGGTGGCCCAAGCAGCAAAGGGCAGGGCTGGGATCTGAAGGAGGGTCTGCTCTGCCTCCAAAGCCCACCATTTCCCCATTGCATTGGAAGTCCTAAGGTGTGTCATCCACCAGAGGTGTCAGATAGCTGGGGAATCATTCACCCAGCAGACACTTTACTGAGCACCTACATCATGTCAGACACTGTGCTAATTCCAAGGGGTACAAAGGTGACAGGAGTCGTCTATTCTACTAAAGACACACAAGGAAACAAAACTCCAACGCCGGCGCATTCCTTGAAAACAGACAATCGAACCCTCAAACAGGTTTCGGGAAATCCAGGAATAAGAGAGGCTGGTGCTGACTTGCTACCTGGAGTTCTAGAACCCTGGAAAATCATGCAGATGAATCCACGGATGACCAATCACTGTGCAAGGTGTCCAGGCCACTGGTCCTGGGGTCAACCTTCTGGAGTTCTGTAGATCCCAGCAGCTGCAGGGACAGCAGACAAATCCTCCCAGGTTCCAGGGGAGGAGCTTGATGAGAACTACAGTCAGGAAGATGAGATGCAGCTAGAGATGGCAGCCTGGCCCTGAGACATGGACCCAGGCTGCGCAGCACATCCCGGTGAGGGTCTTCACCAGGAGCCAACAGTCGAGACCAGAGACAGCGCTGTGGAATGCGGATGCCAGCTCAGAGTGACCACAAATCCTGCCCCATTAATGCCACATCACTATGATGTCCCCCCAAAAGGAACAGTCTTGCCTTGCCAAGGAGAGGGAGGGAGAGAGAGATATTTGATCTGATTGAACACAAACTCAAGAAAACTGAGAAATCACTGAAGTTCCCTGAGTTGACCTGGGCGTGACTAGACTGAGCTTCCTCCATCAGTCACTATGGTGACTGGAGGTAGAAACTCAGTAAAGCTAAAGGATAACTTACATCTCTGCACATACGAAGTGTGACTCCAACTCCCTGGGCTACAGCAGGAGTCTGAGTGAGTGTTGATGGCAGCCTGGATTAAAGAGCAGAAGAGCTGGAGAGAAGTGGGTGGCTTGAAGTCATATTTCACAGGCAGTACTCTGGGGACACCATAATGGGTTGAATTTTTTTAAAATGGGTATTATGAGTTGAACTGTGGCCCCCAAAAGTTCATATGCTCAAGTCCTAACCCCCAGTACTTTAGAATGGGACTTGACTTGGAAATAGGGTTGCTGCTGCTACTGCTAATTCGCTTCAGTCGTGTCCGACTCTGTACGACCCCATAGACGGCAGCCCACCAGGCTCCCCCGTCCCTGGGATTCTCCAGACAAAAACACTGGAGTGGGTTGCCATTTCCTTCTCCTGGAAATAGGATTATGGCAGATGTAGTTGGTAAGGTGAAGTCATGCTGGTGAAGGGTGGCCCCTCACCCACTATGACTAGTATCTTTATAAGAAGACAACTTTGTGTAGACAGACACAGGAAGAGCACATTGAACAGGAAGGCAGAGATCTGGGTGATATCGCTACAAGTCAATGAACAGCAAACATTGCTGGCAAATCACCACGAGCTACGAGAAATGTGCACGACAGATTCTCCCTCACAGTCCTCATGGAGAGCCAACCCAATGGACACCTTGATGTTGGACTTCTAGCCTCCAGAACTATGAAACAAACTGCTGTTATTTAAGCCACCCAGTGCTCAGTGGTAAAGAATCCACCTGCAATGCAGCAGACACAGGTTCAATCCCGAGGTCAAGAAGACCCCCTGGAGAAGGAAAGGGGAACCCACTCCAGTATTCTTGCCTGGGAAATCCCATGGACAGAGGAGCCTGCTGGGCTACAGTCCATGGGTCACAAAAGAGTCAGATACAACTTAGCAACTAAACAGCAACAACAAATCCACCCAGCATGGCAGTCCTAGCAAACCAAAACAATAGAGTCACATTTTTATTTATTAGTTGCATGTTTCCTAGGCACCTAGTATTGACTGGATAAAGCAGAAGGTACTCTGAGGGATTCAAAGCTTGATACTGCCTGTGATCGTTGTCCTTATTCTGGGGGCCACAGTCTCATAAATGTTCCTTTAGTCACAAGAAGCTGCTGGTGGGAATCCCTGGTTCTCCGGTCAGGGTTCCATCAGGAAACCTGAGTCCTTCCAGTTCCTGAAGATGGAAGCCTCACGGCCACACAAACCCACTGAGCCTCACAGTTCTGTAGCTAGGTCCCTACCCAACATGCAAGTGATTAGCTGATTATCTTATCTACCACCTTTAGGCTTCATTCCTCCTAATCTTATTTCCTTTCACAGGACTGACTCCCAAGGTTTCAAACTAGAACACACGTAACACACATTCTGTGAAAAACAAATTCCCCAAGACACCCTTTTCACTAAATAGTCGCTCTGCCTCTTGAATTAACTGAAACTTCATTCTGGTCTCTTCAGATTTACCCTGGATTGTGTCCTTGTGCCACACGCACCCGCCCCCGCCCCTCAACCCTGGTACTTCAGGGTGTAAGGCTACACAAAGAGAATCATTTCCTGTGACCGAAAACTAGGTCTTATTCTTTAACTCTGCCTCTCACTTTCTTCTGGAAGCTAATGACACCATATTCGGTAGTGGACACCAGTCCATTCTTCATCTCTGTTCTACTAACCTGGGAAACATCTCATCTCTGGGAACAGAGAGAGCTTGTTGACCCAACTTCTCTGTCTCTTGGTTCGTCCAGGATCTTAGCTTATAAATGTTCAAAACATCTTTTTCTCGCTAGATGTTGACACTGTCTTGATAAGCAGGATCTTTTTTGGTACTTCACAGTGGAAGCTAGGCAACTTCTTTATCTTCAAACTCCTAGTATCGTGTCCTTATTACCTTGATGCAACGGAAACCACTGAGGCACATTTTCCTGAAAGGAACAGATCCACAAAAAGAATATCTTTCTAGTGTTCTAGAGAACACCAGCTCCCTGCTACAGACAATGAGATGGTGGAGTGACTGCAAAAGGGCATAAGAAGCTATTCAAAGCTTTACTAGATAGAAAAAACGGAGATATAGAAAATTTGGATCTATCAGCCTGCTTTTGCTTACTGCATCTGCCCCACGACTCTCTTTGTCCCCCAAACCCAGTGCCCACAGAGCCAAGAGCACTCACTCACTGCTCTGACCAGTGGACATTCACACCTATTTCAGTGAAAGTAGAGGGTAGAAGTCAACTAAGTTTCTAAGTAGTTAGTTTTTTATTTCATGAGAGAGTTGGTAGTCTCAATAGCCAAGATGTGTTTGATTGGCAAGAACCTGACAAGAGTGGGAAAAGATGGTAAAAGTCCCAGAGGGGCTATTCATCTCAGGAGAACCACTGGGTACAGAGGATGATGAGACCCAAAGAGCAGAATCCAGTTGGTCAGGGACAGGACGGCGTGGAAATCAACTCCAGAACTCAGAGCACCCCCAGGGTGGGGGGAAGGAGGAGGAGGAGGAGGGGCAGAATCCTAAAATGACAAAGGAAATATGGAAGTGACTGTGCTTATCTTGAATTGTCTAGACAGACTAGACGCTAGGCAAAAGTTTCCACTACCTAGAAGAATGGGAATGTGAAAGCTGAACTGTATAGAAAAAGAAAATTTCAAGCTGTATTTCTGCAACAGCATGTTTGAGGTTTCAGCCATACCCACCATACTAGTAATGGACATAGTGTCTCCCTAATCCATGCTTGAGGCTCTATTCATAGCATATCCCAGGCACACTGCCTCCCCTGCCCTTCTATGACCTTTTTTTTTTTTTTTTTTTACTGAAGTATAGTTGAGACAGAGGAGCCTGGAGCGCTGCAGTCCATGGGGTTGCTAAGAGTCAGACACGACTGAGCGACTTCACTTTCACTTTTCACTTTCATGCATTGGAGAAGGAAATGGCAACCCACTCCAGTGTTCTTGCCTGGAGAATCCCAGGGACAGGGGAGCCTGGTGGGTGGCCATCTATGGGGTCGCACAGAGTCGGACACGACTGAAGCAACATAGCAGCATCAGCAGCAGCAGTTGATTTACAATGTTGTGTTGATTTTGGGTGTACAGCTTCAGTGACCTTTTATTGCCATTAAAATAAAATCCCAGTTCCTTATCATGACTTCAGGAGGTCGGCCAGGCCATGGTCCCAGCCTTCCTGCATCATCCAGGCTCTGCCTCCCACTGCATCTGTGCCTTGTCCCCTTCTTTCCTGAGCTAACACTCTCCAGCCACAGTAGCATCCTTTCGAGTCTCAGGCTTGCCAGGCCCTTTCCAGTGCTTTCCAACACTCCGTTCTATGCTGCTTACACACTCTCCCAAAGGCTTCTTATTGAGAAGACAGGCTGTTTTCTGTCCTAGAGAAAGCTCCTTGACTCTCATGAGGTTCCTTACCTTCTCCTGGGCTTCCCTGGTGGCTCAGATGGTAAAGAATCTGCCTGCAATGCAGGAGACCAGGTTTGATCCCTAGGTTGGGAAGATCCTCTGGAGAAGGGAATGGCAATGCACTCCAGTATTCTTTCCTGGAGAACTCCATGGACGGAGGAGCCTGGCGAGCTACAGTCCATGGAGTCGCAAAGAGTCGGACGTGACTAAGCAACTAACACACACACACACACATACACACACCTTCTCCTAACCCCCAGTTCCCTGCCTCAACATTGAGAACTGCTAGCCTGCTGCTGCTGCTAAGTCACCTCAGTCATGTCCAACTCTGTGCAACCCCATAGACAGCAGCCCACCAGGCTCCCCTGTCCCTGGGATTCTCCAGGCAAGAACACTGGAGTGGGTTGCCATTTCCTTCTCCAATGCATGAAAGTGAAAAGTGAAAGGGAAGACGCTCAGTCATGTCTGACTCTTCGCAACCCCATGGACCACAGCCTACCAGGCTCCTCCATCCATGGGATTTTCCAGGCAAGAGTACTGGAGTGGGGTGCCATTGCCTTCTCCGACTCCTTGCCTAGACTCATCCTACCTGTAATTGTTCCATTTGTTGGTTGTTATTGTTGTCTTTCACTTCAGTTAGTATGTAAACTCCATGAAGGTAAAACCTTCATTTCTCATGTTTGATCTTTCATTTCCAAATACTAGCCAGGTGTCCAGCACTCAATAAGTATTTGTTAAATGAAGGAATATTACCCAGCTTATTGCCCGTGTAACTTCTTTGATGGAGCTAGAAGAGTGAAGTTTTCACTGTTGATGTGGGTAATGCCTCCGCAACATCTGTTTAGAGTACCATAGGGAGCATTTTGCCTTAACAAGCTAAGAATTTACATTGGCAAAAAACACACGTGGTTACTAGTGACATTAAACCAGTGGTGAGCAACCTTTTCTGCTTGAGAGCCAACTCAGGAAAAATACAAATGTTTATGATCAGCATTAAAAAATTTAATATGAAAATAACTTTACTGACTCCTATGGGGAGGAAGAAATTGTGTGTATTTTCACCACTGCAATGATGTACTTTATTGATCAGACATATATCAGTGGGCAATGATATATGACATATATTTAGACAGACATATATTTAGTGGGCAACCACTAAAATGCTAATAGGAACAGTGATTCATAGATGTCTGTGACATAAGAAGAAATACGTATTTGGTCTTTGCCCCTGGTTCCTGACAGAGAGCTTCTAAAACCCTCAGAATTTCCTGAGAGGCGGAGGTAATAGGAGTGTCCTTTGTTATTCATAACAGGCCCTTTTCAACCTTACCAGAGTTTTACGATAATGAGGTGACTCTTGATGGGCCCCTAGATAGCTTCAGGATGGGGCTGGTTGCCAAAAGAACCAACCACGTGATCAGAGGGTTGGAACTTTCGACTGCTGTGCAGCCCCCACTCCCACCACCTCTGGGGAGGGAAAGAGGCTGGAGACTGAATTTAATCACCAGTGGCCAATGATACAATAAATCATGCCTATGTAATGAAACCTCCATTAAAAACCCCTATACAGTGAACTTTGGAGATTTTCCAGGTTGGTGAACACATCAAGGTGCTAGGAAGTTGTCATGCCTGAAGAGAGCATGGGGGTCCTGTGCCCCTTCCCCCATACCTCGACCTCTGCAGCTCCTCCATTTGGCTATTCTTGAATTATCCTTTATAATCAACTAGTAATAGTTAAGTGGGCTTCCCTAGAGGCTCACACAGTAAAGAATCTGCCTGCAATGCAGGAGACACGGGTTCAGTCCCTGGGTTGGGAAGATCCCCTGGAGAAGGGAGTGGCAACCCACTCCAGTATGCTTGCCTGGAGAATTCCATGAACAGAGGAGCCTGGTGGGTTACAGTCCATGGGGTAGCAAAGATTCAGACCCGACTGAGCAACTAACACAGACACACACAGTAATAGTAAATAAAGCTCTTTCCTGAGTTCTGTGAGTCATTCAAACAAATCATCACACCTAAGGAGGGGCACTTGAATTTATAGCTGATTGGTCAGAAGCAACAATATGGGATTTGTGACTGGTATCTAAAGGGAGGGCAGGCTTGTGGGACTAAGCCCTTAATTCCTAGGATCTAACGCCAATTCCAGGTAGATAGTTTCAAAATGGAATGGAACTGTGGGACACCCAGCTGGTATCAGTGGGTTGAAGTGGTATTGAAAAAGATCCCATGCATTTAATGTCAGAAGTGTTGTGAATAAGAGCAGTTCAAGAGCTTATCTCTTCCTCCTTAAGGAAGGACTTTAAAGCCAGACTTTATATATATCAGACTTTAAAGTCATGCCCTCCAAAGAAGATAAACACACCCTAAGGTTTCATAAGATTATTCATTAGGTTACAGGAAGAATATATTAGAAAATCTATTTATTTTTTGTTTCACTCATTAAAAACATATACTATGGAAATATGTAGCAGAACGTGTGTGTCACTTATGTATACATATAATCTAACAGGATGCATATTTAAAACTTCCTATGAATAGGAGGTCATGCTGAAAAAATATTGGACG
Source organism: Cephalophus harveyi (assembly GCA_006410635.1). Classification (NCBI taxonomy): domain Eukaryota; kingdom Metazoa; phylum Chordata; class Mammalia; order Artiodactyla; family Bovidae; genus Cephalophus; species Cephalophus harveyi. The sequence goes on along the minus strand of SJYT01015953.1, from coordinate 80,693 downwards.
CTACTGATGTTGCATCCCCAAATGCATTAAATTACTTTTTCCTTGAATCAACGATATGAAAATACGATGGTCCACATCTAACAGATGGGAAAATTGAGGCTCAGAGGGGAACCCACTAATTCAATGTCACACCTGGTGTGAGGGACACAGCTTGGGCTGGCATGTGTCCATGCCCCTCCATACCATCTACTGACTGATAACCTGTTTATGGCAGGCTCCGTGGCAGGTGTTGGGGATAAGAAGACAAACAAGCTATGTTTTCCCCACAACACATGCTCACACTCTTCATAGTTGGGCCACCCACTCCCACTGAGATAGAATCTTCTCTCCAGTCAGGGTGTGGGACCTGCAGCAACACTGGCTCCTGCTAGTTTCCTGGGACTTTCCTCTCTGCTTTTCTCCTGCCTTCCTATCCCTCTATCTTCATTGAACATAAGGATCTGGGCCTCAGTGGTTCTGCCTACAGTGACTCTAAGGACATCCTAGATGGTGGCTGGGTCCCTGCAGGGCTCAGCAGTACGTGAGAGCAGGCACTCGCATGGGGAGGAGTGAATGGACTCAGAGGCTGGACACGCGTGGGGTAGGGCAGCTCTTTGCCAGGCCCCAGCAGTAAGGATGAGGGCGGAGCATCAGGGAGATGGGGTTCAGGCTGCACAGAGAAGCCCATGGGTTGAGGGCAGAACTGCCTCTTGGGCATGTGGTGAGGGCGGCAGGGAAACAGTCAAGGACCAAGGCTCGTTGCAGGGTTTGTGTTCCCTGCAGCTGCCAGAGGCATGGAGCAGGGATCTGTTTATTGGAGCTGAAATCAAAGGCAGAAGCTTATCAACTAGGAAGGAAACAAAAACCAGTTACTAGAACTGAAAAGATGGTCACAGTGGGCTTGTCAAAAATGCTGGCTTATTAAATCACCAGTTGGCCATTTAAATTTCCTCATCTTAAAACAAGACTCTTCTAAAAGCCAAGAGGAGACAGAAACTAGAAATGAAATATAAGTATGTAACTATTGGGTTTGTAAAAACGTTCATTTGGGTTCTTCCATAAGAGCTTATGGAAAAATCTTAACGAATGTTTTGGGTAACCTAATATAACACCTTTCCTCTTTCCTTAGATCAATATTGATTGAGGGCATACTATGTGCTGATCAGCAGACTAGACACCAGGTGTGAGGGTGAGGCTGCTAACCTTGCTCCTGCAGGGCTTTCTGGGCAGAGGGAGACAAACAGCTGAGGACCGACAGGACACAGCGCTGGGAGGGGATATGGCAGTGGCCAAAGGGGCTTTTGTGTTCTTCAGTCAAGATGCAAAGATGCAAGCATAGCCACGCAAACTCAAGAATCCAAGCCTAAGCACTAATGGAAAGGAGCTTAGAAGAGGCAGCGGTAGAAGATGCAAGGGAGCAGAGGGTAACTCGTGGTTTGAGAACCTTGGGGATTCAGAAAGGGAGCAAGACCTAGAGCCTTCTAACTGTTTGGTATTCTGTTTACCCGTAGGTATAACAGCCATGTCTCCAGAGCTGAGATAGTAGGAATAATCGATGATTAAGTGCTGATGTCTTCATAAGGAATGATATGTTTCTAGAGAGGTTGTGAACTGGCTGTACCACACTGTCTAATGGAAAACCTTGGCATTTGGAATTGGATGAACCATTTTTGAGTTCTAGTTATACCACTTTTCCAACCAAGTGAGCTTGGGCAAATCATTTAAAACTTCTTTTAGCCCTGGGTTGGTTGGTTTGTTTTTCCCTAGGACCTCCAACAGACAGAATTCAGTTCATCACAATCCTTGGTTCATGACACCTTCTTGTCATTAATCCAGCATATTGCAATGATTCATTCACATTGTTGCATATAGGTGGCGTATTTTAAACTACCATGTGACACCTCATTATGGGAATGCCTATGTGGATCACCCATGTATGTCAGATTTAGTAAGGCATATCAGTGGGGAAAAGAGAAACTCAGCTACATAGCGATAGAAAATAAAATAATTTTCCATAGGGACTAAGATAAAACAGAATCCTTAAATGACACCACATGTAAAAATCAACTCCAGATAGTCTAACATGTCAAAAACAAAACTTTAAAACTTATAGAAGAAAATTTAGATGAATATATTTTAGACCTTCTAATAGGGAAAGATTTCTTAAAGAAGATACACTGTTTATAAATAAAAGATTAATTAATTTAAATATTTTAAAGTTAGGAATATTTTCACCAGAATATAAGAACAGTTTCAGCTTCAATTTTCTAATTGATAAAGTGAGGATAATAATACATTATAGAATTCTAGCAAGATGAAGTAACACACATGTAACACTTAACACAGATCCTGCTGCTGCTGCTGCTGCTAAGTCGCTTCAGTCGTGTCCGACTCTGTGCGACCCCACAGACGGCAGCCCATCGGGCTCCGCCATCCCTGGGATTCTCCAGGCAAGAACACTGGAGTGGGTTGCCATTACCTTCTCCAATGCATGAAAGCGAGAAGTGAAAGTGAAGTCGCTCAGTCTGACTCAGCGACCCCATGGACTGCAGCCCACCAGGCTCCTCCGTCCATGGGATTCTCCAGGCGAGAGTACTGGAGTGGGGTGCCATTGCCTTCTCCGAACACAGATCCTAGCACTTAGCAAACAATAAATGGTAACAATTATTAATCTTTTCAAACAATGATGTTATTATTTATCAAATAATATCAAGTAATATGACAAGACATATTTAAGCCATATGAGAATAAGTGCTTAATTTCATGGTGATAGTCTCAAGAAAGAAATGATAATGTAATCTATATTAGTAGTCAACAAATACTTACTGAACCTATAGTGAGACAGTCGACAAATATTTATTGAGCTTTCATGCCAGGCACCAGACCAGGGGCTGGTTAATTTATGTCAACCACCATGACTTTTTTGTCACAGTCTAACACACACACTACTTTCATATATTTGTCTGTGAGCAGAGCAGAGAAAGGACCTCCACATACTTTGATAACTTGTACATAGCACTATAGAACTTTGGCCCTGTTCAAACCAGAAATCCTAGAACCAGTCAACTCTCGATTATTTGTACTAATTGGAGAGTACAGAAAAACAATCCGAAACAGTAGATAAGTTTTCTCTCATTCGTTCTGAGTTTTATGCAAATAATCAAAAGCCTCAAATCAATCTGACCCAACAATAAGGAAGCAAGACCAGAAGTAAGGCAGTTTGGGGGAACTGTTTGATCAGCAGCTCAATAATGACACAAAGATGCCTCCATTTCTTTGCGTTGTGGCTCTGGATACAGAAGTACATGTACATATACTTCAATATGGCTGCTGGTGTTCTGGAATGTACAAAGCCTTGTACACAGGAAATGAAACTGTGCTGTGGACACCTGGTTTGGAAAGTGCTGAAAAGCAACTCAGGGTCTGCTCTGCTGCCTCTGTTTTCTAAGACTCTACCACCCTGAGGGCTTTGTATATTCAAGCAACATAGCTTCCTTTTTGGGTTTCTCCTACCAGGAACGGTCAACATAAACTTTTAAAAATAATGAATTGTGCCTAAATAGATTTTATCACATAATTTGCCTAATGCGAATTCAATAAACATTTATTGAGCTTTGGGGATGTCAACAATTATTTAGCTCTCACAAGTAACATTTGCTTAAAAATCTACCTGAGAACAGGATAGCAACCTTCTCAAAATAAGAAATTCATATCTAGCTAACCCAAAAGAAACCTAATCTAAACATCTTTTAGAGAACAAACAGTTCTGAAAATCACCCTGATATGACTTATGGGACTGACATAGATTTGGATACTGACTTTTAAGAGAAAAAACAAAATTACTCCCTACCACAACATATTCTTTTTCCCACAACCTAGTGAGTTTCCTCCATTCCTGGAACCAATCCAATCATCTTCAGAATACTTCCTTTTTCTGGGAATGTGCTTCAAGTGGGAGTGATGCACCCAGTGTGGGTGTAGGGAGTAGTAAGGGAATGGACCAGGAAATAAAGCCCGACTCTGGTCTATCACATACGAGCTGTGCAAGTTTGAACTTAATATCACCAAGTTGTTGTTCTGTCATTCTTCACATCAGATCATCATCCCCGTTCCCGACTTCACAGGTATTGTAGGATAATGTCTTCAGAAGCATGTTAAAGATAATAGCATACTCTATACTTACCTTCTACTAGATCATGATTTCCTCAAGGGCAGGAAGCATGCCTTTTTTTTATTATTCCTTTTATTTATTTATCTTTTGGCCATGCTACACAGTTTGTAGGATCTTAGTTCTCCAACCAGGGATTGAACCCACGCCTCCTGCAGTGGAAGCTCGGAGTCCTAATCACTGGATAGCCAGGGAATTCCCCAGGAAGCATGTTTAAGTTATATTTGTATATTTCATCTCTCAATAAATGTTGATATTAAATGACAGCTGTCATGAAATAAGAGGAAAACAAAATTCAACAGTAAAAGTTCAAATAAATAAATATAAGGGCTTCCCTGATGGCTCAGATGGTAAAGAATCTGCCAGCAATGCAAGAGACCTGAGTTTGATCCCTGGGTCAGGAAGATCCCCTGGTGGAGTGCATGGCAACCCGCTCCAGTATTCTTGCCTGGAGAATTCCGTGGACCAAAGAAGACCACACTAACAAGCAGAGCCAGGGAGTATGAGGACGTTCCAAGAGCCTGGTGGGCTACAATCCATGGAGTTACAAAGAGTAGGACATGACTGAGTGACTAGCATTTTCAAGGATATAATGTACAACATGATAGATATAATTAACAGTGCAGTACAGTTATTAATAAAGTAAGTCCCAAGAGCTCTCATCACAAGGAAATTTTTTTCTATTTTTTAAATTTTGTCTCTATATGGGATAATGAATATTCACTAATCTCATTTTTTCATGATAGAAGGCAAATCATTATGCAGTATACCTTAGACTTATATAGTGCTATATATCAATTATATCTTAATACAAGTAGAAGAAAAGATGATTATAGAAAGCAGGAAAAAATAAATTTAAAAAACCCATAAATATTCAAGATGTCTTCTGGTCAGTACATGATACATTGCATCTAAAGAAGGATGGTGGCAGTTAAACAGCAGAAAGAAGGCATGCTGAAGCTCTCTAAGCAGTGAAGCGCTGAAAACCACAGACTCTTTTTGGCCATTGTTTTACATTTAGAGATGAAAGTTAGTCAGGCCAGGCTGAGAATAGACAGTGAGAAACTAACAGGTTTCAACAGGCTTAGGATCACTTCCAAGATGAGAATGTATCCTGGGCTCTCCCCACCCGGGGTTCTAATCCCTCCTCTTGGGAGTTTCTCTTCCCCGATGCATCCCATGATCAGTAAGTTTCAGGAGAATAACTAGGGTGACTCAGCTCAGTGTCTCCTCTTCTTTTTCCTGGGAGTTGGTTTCCAAAGATGATCTGCTAGGGAAGGTGATCTGCTAGGTTTCCAAAGGTAAAGCAAATGGGAAGAGGGAAAAGAGAGAGATCTGGAAGGAAAAAGAATGTGGAAGACCAAAGAAGACCACACTAGCAAGCAGAGCCAGGCAGTATGAGGATGTTCCAACAGCAGGGGTATCTAATATCCAGTTTTCCCTTTGATTTTGTGAAAATCGTCTGTTAAGTGTTATGCAATGTAACCAGCTTCAGTACCTACGGTCATTCACTAAAGTCATGGCCTTTTGTGCACGGCTGTCCTGGAGAATTGAAAGAAAGGGGGCTGTGTCCATGTGGGGGAAAAGATGTGCTTAAAGGAGAGTGTGTACAGGAGAAAAGACGTGAAGAGATCAAGAAAGAATTCATCGGAAACAGGAACTTGGAGCTAGAGATGAGAGGGCTGTCTACAGTTCCTGGAGATATGGGAAACACTGGGCTTCCCAAGAAGGAGAGGGAGGCTCAAGTCATTTTATGGGGCTACCAACTGGAAACGTGGTCCCAAAACACTGAGATAGCAACAGACAGACAGCATCTGGGTTACAGGTCTCTGAAGTCATATTGTTCTCAGCTGAGATTACAAACAAGACTGGGGAAGAGAGAAAAGGGAAGGATAGAGTAGGGAGGTGGGCACAGAAAAGACGTTCCTTCTTCTCTTCTCCTATTTCAGGGGTCATAAGGTAAAGCCAGAGAGCTGGCTATTTCTGCTCACTGGAGGTGATACAGCCCATAGCAGACTGAGGAACCAAGAGTCAAACCATTCTTCCTTCAAATTAAAGCAGCTCAGTTCAGTTCAGTCGCTCAGTCATGTCCGACTCTCTGCGACCCCATGAATCACAGCATGCCAGGCCTCCCTGTCCATCACCAACTCCCGGAGTTCACTCAGACTCACGTTCATCGAGTCTGTGATGCCATCCAGCCATCTCATCCTCGGTCGTTCCCTTCTCCTCCTGCCCCCAATCCCTCCCAGCATCAGAGTCTTTTCCAATGAGTCAACTCTTCTCATGAGGTGGCCAAAGTACTGGAGTTTCAGCTTCAGCATCATTCCCTCCAAAGAAATCCCAGGGCTGATCTCCTTCAGAATGGACTGGTTGGATCTCCTTGCAGTCCAAGGGACTCTCAAGAGTCTTCTCCAACACCACAGTTCAAAAGCATCAATTCTTCGGTGCTCAGCTTTCTTCACAGTCCAACTCTCACATCCATACATGACCACTGGAAAAACCATAGCCTTGACTAGACAGACCTTCGTTGGAAAAGTAATGTCTCTGCTTTTGAATATGCTATCTAGGTTGGTCATAACTTTTCTTCCAAGGAGTAAGCGTCTTTTAATTTCATGGCTGCAGTCACCATCAGCAGTGATTTTGGAGCCCCCCAAAATAAAGTCAGCCACTGTTTCCACTGTTTCCGCATCTATTTCCCATGAAGTGATGAGAATGAGACAATTTCCTGGAAATTTGGAATTTCTAAAAAATCACCTTGGACTGAATTAATTGTCCCACCTCTCTGACTCACTTGTGGATTCATGCTGCAGAATAATTACCAAGTCCGGTTCCAAGACGCTTATCTAATGTGGGTCAGGGAATATTTGCTATGTAATAGCATCTTTAATTTGTGTGAACAATATCTCAATGGCTTGAAAGTCTTAACACCTTAAACACCAGTGGGGCAGGCCTCGTCTAGCACAATCCCGTGACTCCTGTTACTTCCAGGGTCACCTGAGCCTTCCAGGGCCACCCTTCCACCTGCAGGAAGGAAAAGCTGACCTGGGCAACTCTGCTTTCTCCAAGGTCCAAGTAGAGGAGATGGTCAGGTGAGAAACCACCTGCTGAGAAACCACCAGGTACACAGGGGCTTGAGAGAGAGTGAAGCTGCCCCTCCCAGCCTGAGTCTCAGCCTCGCCATCCCGTCTGACAGGCGGTGTAGACTGCCAGCTACCACGGCACCTTTTACTCTCCCTTGACGTGAGATGGCCTGAGAATCACAGGTGGCTTCTCTTACTCAGATTCCCTGAGCTGCCTTTTTTTTTTTTTTTTTTTTTTTGGCCCATCTCATCTTCTGCTGTTTTTGTTCAATTTTCTGCAAGCTTTTCTATCTGGCTCACTTACTTCCCTTTTTCCCTCACAGTCAGCTCCTGTCATTCCACTGACTGGAGGGGACATGTTTCCATCAGAAAGCAGAGCTGAGCGCCCCCAGCCCCTCCTCCAATCTGCAGTCTCCCTGACCTCAGTGGCCCCACTGCCTGGCTTCTGAGGTCAGTAGGGACTTTCCCAGATGGTACTTCGTTCTCCTTTAGCTTTTTAATTTCTGGCTGTCAGGCTTCCTCTTCTTAATCACGTGTGGGACCACAGTTCACACAACAAAAGCCAACCTAGGCCTTGGGTGAACTGTGGTTCTAGAGGGGAATCCCATCATTTCCATTCCATCTTCAAAGCAGAGCTGGATGGAAACCACTGTAAACACAAGAATGAGAAAAGCTGATGAGTGTGGTACCGGGAAAGGTGCGCAAGCAGGTGCCCGGGGCTCCAGCACAGGGCCAGAGCCCTCTGCTTATTCCACCCCATGATCAAGTCACCTACTGCCTAGACTTCAGGAGAGCATGCTGCTGAGCCCTTATCATGATGGGAGTGGCTAATACATGCATCACTCTAAACGCCTGAGAAGTGTGAAGCTCTGCTCAGTACACTGAAGACCCCCATCAAGGGCAGTGAATGAATACATCGAAGCCTTCAGAGTGAAGGCCGGGTGGCTCTCTCACTATTTACTCCCAGTACTCAGGACAGGGAAGGGAGGAGGGGTGGGAGGAAGGAGACCACGCCTCCAAGACGTATAAAATTTTAGGTCCTCTCCCTATCTGTGATGCCTGTTACCTGCTGGCGGGAGGAAGAACACCTGAACCACCACCCAGATCTCTCCTGAACTTGCATCTGTGAATTAAGTCCCATCTGTGTGAAAAGTGAGAAAGTCTAGCACTAAACCAGAGATGCTTTTGTTTGAAAGTCAACAGCCAAAGTCCTGAGCCGGCACAAACTCAGGAATAATGCTCATATAGGGAAGCCAGTGTTACAACAGCAATATCTACATGTTTACAGGGCTTTATAGTTTATTAAGCATTTTCCAGGACCTGACCTTGTTCTGATCTTCAAAATACCACGCAGGCAGAGAGGAGAGATTAGTCCTATTTTCCAGATGAGGAGACTGGGATTCACAGGCGTACAGAAACTCACAGCAAATCACAAGGCCGGTAAGAGGCAGAGCTGGGATTTGGACACTGTTTCCTGACCCTCTGGACCTTTCAGTCACTGGTGAGGATACTCATGAGAATGGATCAGTAGTAAGCTGACTGCCTCTGCAGCAACCAAAACTAATACGATTTCCTCTTTATTTCAATAGAATGACTTTTATTCTGAATCCCTGGACAGAATTTAGAAATCCCATCCTGCTAAAATAAGAAAAAAACTTCCTTTCAAGCAACAGATACAATTAATAAATAAGCAATTTTAAAGTTAACTTCTGTAATAGTCAACTGATTGCCAGCAGCAACAGTGGTGTATCATTCCCCTCATTAGAAACAGTAGAATTGAGGTTGGTAAGGATGCAGTAAAACTGGTCTTTATGCTCCACACTGGTGACCCCGTCTACTACTACCACCATTTAGAAGCTGTGTACCCGTACATATCAGGAGCCACGAAATTGTTCACACTCTCTGAACCGGTAGCTTTCCATCTGGGAACTTATCCTAAGGAAATAATATGAAATACAGAGAAAAAAAAAATCTCTCCTGGCCTCTGGTTGTTGAATTCTCCCTTGTGTAGCAACGAGATAGCATGATATCTTTTTTAATGTATTTCCTTTGTTTAAATTATTTTACGTTAGGTCCTGTTACCTGGCTCAGGAACCATCATTATTATGAACACATACACATACAAAGATAGCCAATATAAATATTATTATCCTCCCCTTCTTTCCTTCATAGTTGATCCCAATTAACCTTTTCAACTGCATTGCCTGTTACCCCATCTCTCCATACCACGCCCCCATCAAACTCAGAGCTCTGGTCAAGTCCACCTTTTCACAGTGGACCAGAGGGACCATGAATACATACCATTCTTAACTTCCACAAACATCAGAATCACCTGGAAAGATGGTTACAGCACATCCTGACACACCACTCTCCTGCCACCCTGACTCGGCAGCTCCTGTGGGAGGCCCAGGAATGTGCATTTCCAACAAGTTCTAGGTGATGCTGCTGCTGCTGGTAGGGGTTACACTTCGAGAATCACTGGGGTAAACAACAGTCTGCCTCAGAGGACTTCCTTCTCCCGGCAAAATCTCTCCAGTCCTTCCAGCCCCAGCTCCTCCCTTCTTTTTTGCAGCCATCTCCAATCCCACCAAGCTGAACTAATTACTTGTCCCTTGTGCTTCTTGGGGGAGAGAAGAGCGCCTATTCCACTGTATAATTAGAGTGAGTTGTATAATCAGTGTCAGCTCCCTGCTAACTGGGAGCATCTGGAGGGCTGGCCCACAGCCTCCCCATTCCTGAACCCCTAGAGCAAGCACAATGCCTGGCACACAGCGGCCATACACACGTGTAAGGCTGTGCTCTTCCTCACTGCCTCCCTCAACAGGAAGGGATGGAAAACTCCTGTTCCCACAGGATCCATTCTCACATTGAATGGCTATTCAAAAATAACAACCACCACCACAATTAGCTATGACAGCAAAAGAAGAAACATGAGCAGAGTTTATTAGTTTGCCAGGCTAATAAATATCATCTTTGCTCTCTAAACTCCCTAATGAAGATAGCAGCTCTCAGCCAAATAAATAAAACATTAGGTTGACAACACTCAGCACATCACAAGCACAGTTCACTAATTCGCTCATTGCCGAAGGACATCAGCCACCTTTGGGATAATCTCCATAAACACACTGCCCAGACTCCCTTTCTACTAGATAAACAGTGTCATGCTAAGGCTTTAACATTTTTCAATGTCTTATATGTATTTTATTTAAATAACTATCTTTTAATAGCAAGATACCCATCTGAATCAAATGAAAGCTATTTTTCAGTAATTGTCCTAAAAGCCAATTCCTTTTCTGGAAAAACATCCTTTTTGAATCACAAGTGGTTGGGCTAAACTGTGTTCTTAGAATATTAATGTGAGCTTAAGCTATTAAAATGTCATGGTTAACCTTTTTAAAACCTAATTAAATTAAAATAATAATATGTGGAACAATTTTACTGGAAGAAAAGGCTCTTTTTCGAAGAACCTGTTCCAAGTCTCAGGACTAACACCTTGAAGCCATGGTGGGAAAGAGGTTTCGCATGCAGACAAAAGAGAGCCCAGCTTTGCACGTGCTGTGATTACCTTCTGGTTATTAGTGTTAGAGTTAATTATTGCAGCATGCTGGAGGGCAGGGACAATTTACTTGCCTGATCACACCTAATAAGATGTATTTGCAGATGCCAGCATCTCCTGGACTTAATCAACAAACTATCAAGACAATCAATGCTGTTAGGCCCCATGTCCTTGTGATATTTTTTTCAAACACAAAGATAAAAATCCAAGGACAGAGGGCTAAGGATGTAGGCAAGCTGCTCAGAAGGCATGAGGCTTATCTCCCTCCTGTTTGGCTGAAGCCACTGTGCAGAAGGATTGGTTCACCCCAAGGCCTGATTCTATGAGAGCAAAGTTCAAGCCAGCCAGCATAAGGAAATAAACATCTGAAAACTCCCACACTTCGTGGTAACTGGGTCTGGAAATCTCCTCTACTGACTTTATCCTGTGTGGGAAAAAGCACTAGCTCAGATCAAATCTTTTTCATACAGAGTATGAATTTGAGGGGAAAATTATATTTACATCCCCAAAACTCAGTGCATCATTTTCCACAAAACAATGTATGGTAAAAGACTTGAATAACATTCCAAATTCAACTGGTAAGATTTCATATTCGGTATGAACCATTCTCTGCCTGTTGTATTCTTGCCCGGAACATATTTCTGCAAGCCTTGGGTAATCTGCCTTGGTTTTTGCTTAGTGTTATACAACAAGTTCCCTCAAATCTGAGAAAGTATTGAAGAAAAAGTTAGAAACGAGAGGAAAGCCTTGACATTGAAAGAGGAAATCTTACTGCACACAGAGAAGCTGCTTGTCAACAACCACACTAATAGCCTGGGATTAGGAAGGAATGTTTTAAGCATCTTACATCCCAGTAGGAGAGTCTTTTATTTCCATGTAGGCGTTGTACTGTGGGTTTCCCAGGTGGCGCTAATGGTGCCTGCCAGTGCAGGAGACATACGAGATGTGGGTTCAGTTCCTGGGTTGGGAAGATCCCCTGGAGAAGGGAATGGCCACCCGCTCCAGTATTCTTGCCTGGAGAATCCCATGGACAGATGAGCCTGGCAGGCTACAGTCCATAGGGTCACATAGAGTTGGACATGACTGAAGCAACTTAGCATACATGCATGTTTTACTATGTTTCCATGATGTTTCAGGAAATTGTGTGGAAATTTAGAATTGATGTGTAACAGTGTAACTTTTCCCACTTCAAATAATAAGAAATAGGCTCTGGTTGGCATTTTTCATGTAGACCATCTGACTTTTGGAAGCAGATTACTGGTGTTAAATGGGAGGAGACGGTATTTTAGAAACTGCATAGGAAGTGATGCGCTGTACCGCTGTACTTACTCCACACCCACGCAGGAACACTGAGTACTGTGAGCCCAGCACTGTGTCGTGGGCTGTGGACACAGGAGTGAGGGAGCCAGCATCTGTGTGTGGAAGAGCCCTGGGCTGGGGCCAGAGGGCCAGCAGGGTAAGTGGGGAGTAGGGGGAGGAGCAAGTGGTGGGACCCTCATCCAGCTCCCAGAGCCAAGGAGGCATGAGCAGGAGGAGAGGGGATGAACAGGCCATGCTAAAGCCCAGGGACAGAGGAAAGGCAGCTGAACCTGGGTGCATCACTGCGCCCAAAAGAGCAGGTCCTCTCACTGTGGCACCCTCACTGCATCCCAGGAAAGGAGAAGAGTTCCAGTTCCTCTCGGGGGCTCTGCCCACAGGCTTCTGCATCATCTTCAGGTTAAGCTACTTCAGGGACAAACTGTGAATGGGTTCTAAGACTTTGTTTCCTCATCTAACTATGGGATAAAGTTCCTCCTTCTAAAGCTATTGTATCGAATGAGTTAATATATGAAAAGTGCTTAGACCAGTGCCTAGCAATATGCCAGCGATTATTTTATTTACCTATTTTTCTATTTTTCAGTGAATATATTAGCTATTATTATTAACTTACTGTTGTTGTTCAGTTGATCAGTTGTATCCTACTCTGAGACCCCATGAGCTGCAACACACCAGGCTTCCCTGTCCTTCACTATCTTCCAGAGTTCGCTCAAACTCCATGTCCATTGAGTTGATGATGCCATCCAACCATCTCATTCTCTGTTGCCCTCTTCTCCTCCTGCTCTCAATCTTTCCCAGCATCAGGGTGTTTTCTGAAGAGTCGGCTCTTCAAATCAGATGGCCAAAGTATTGGAGCTTCAGTTTCAGCATCAGTCCTTCCAGTGAATATTCAGGGTTGATTTCCTTTAGGATTGACTGGTTTAATCTCCTTGCTGTCCAAGGGACTCAAGAGCTAGAAGCCCTATAAACGTGTCACAGTGAAACCTAAGAGTCCCTGAGCTCAGGCCGGGGCTTTTAACACCTGCATTCCTGGTCTCCCTCTATCTCTCTTCTTTTCACTTGCCTTCTCTTTTCCTCCACATAAGCAAATGCACATTTTTGGACCACTCATTGGTGCCATGAACCTGCATACTACACGGATTTAACTTAAGAAAATCCAAGAATGCCCACCTGGCTGGATGAGGTAGGGGAGAACAATTTCAATTGTTCTCTGCGAGTCTTCCTTGCCTTCTATCAGGGAGCACAAGGTGAACTCCAGAAGAGAGGGTGACATGAGCCTGTCCCACCAACAGGGCCGCTTTCCCAGCCCCAACTGTCCTGAACATCTTGCCACGTACACGCAGGCGAGGTAGGGGAACTTCAGGCATAAATCTGACTATATGCAATGTTCACCCTCCATACAGCCTTTGGAAGCCAAACTTCCCTTAAAAAAGAGACATGCCGGCACCTCCGTCTGTCAAGCACTGAGTAAACTCTATTTGAATCAGAAATGTTGAAGGTTTTCTGAGAGCTGTTTTTGACTTTGGAAGGTTTACATCCTCCCCCAAGGGGAACATGAACAATGGAACAAATGCCTCCCAGATGTGAAAAGAGAAGAAGGGGCTGGGGTCTACTACCTGGGTCACCACACCCTCCCCTCCCCCACAGGCTCCCAAGGTAAAATCAGCTTCCTCTCCACCTAAAGTAGGGCTAAAAAGGGAAATTTGCCACATAGCAGCTAGAGCAGGGCAGACACAGAGCTCCAGAGCTTGAAAAATAGATGCTCTCAACTCACAAGCCCACAAACCCCATGCTGCTCCCGGCCTTGTAGGCAGGTATGTTCTCCCCGCTGGGTTTAATCTCAAAATCCAGGGCAATCACTGAAAAAAAGAGGAGTGATTCGCTCTTTCAGATATGCACAATTTTCATCAGCATTAGTCTCTGGTGGCTAGAGTCTCGGGCACTCTCTCACCACTTCTCCTCGTCTTCCCTATTCTAGGGAAACGGTTTTTCTAAGTGTCCACGGATGCCTGCCTGGGTTTTGAGGCACGGTCCACACCCCAAGTCAGGAGACAGGATCCTCTCCCCCAAGTCTGACATTTATAGAGTGCTGTGATCTCAGATTCCAGCTTCCTTCTCCCTCCTGAAATCTAATCATGCCTTTTGTCTTTCAACCACAATTATACATCAAAAGAGAAACATGACGACGCAACAGTTTGCCCGGACCTGTGTAACTGATTCACAGTGGTAAATAGACGGTGTAATTACAGCTGAAAGGCGGCACCTTCTGCGGGGAGAAGGAAAAAAGGAAAATGTTCCTTATTAAATGCTCTTGTCTTTATTTTAAGCTTGGTGCCTACGTCTAATTCTCTAACACACAGAAACAAGTGAATAACCACGTCCACATAAAAACACTCCCATTCACCCCTTACAACGAGTAATATTTGAGAGACCCTTTCAGCAAACGGACAGTTCACCTCAATAGTCAAATAAATATCAGAAGAAGTTTCAGTCTTTCTCCACTGCTACAAAACCTGAACAGATATGAGCGAAACAGCATGAAAGCCAAACCAGTTCACATGGAAGACTCCAGAGATCAAGATCTTCCAAATGGAAACTCCAGTTAGCTCAGCTTCTCGGAATCTCATTGCTTAAACTGCGATTTCAAAGAGGAAATCCCTGAGGGCCCAGCAGGTACATATTGTCAATTGTCCACATTACTTATATAAAAACCCGTCCTGCTGAACATTCTAGACCGAGAGTGACAACTTCCAAATGAGATCTGCCAGCACAACCCCATTTTCCCCAAACAGCAAGAATCAGCAGAATATACCTAGGAGTCCTCTCAATTTATTCTTCATTATAAGCCAGGGGGAAAGGAACTCGGCTAAGTGAGATGCCAAGCCTCACAAAGTGAAGTTGCTCAGTCATGTCCAACTCTTTGCAACCCCATGGACTATAGCCTACCAGACTCCTCCATCCATGGGATTTTCCAAGCAAGAGTACTGGAGTGGGTTGCCATTTACTTCTCCAGGGGAATCTTTCCTACCCAGGGATCAAACCCAGGTCTCCCGCACTGGAGGCAGACACTTTATCCTCTGAGCCACTATTCACAAGCCGCACAAAGGCACTAACCTAATCCCATCCAGAGGAAAACAAGATGAAGGCTCTTAGTGGGCAAACTCGGAGACTCGGAGGAACCTAGTGAGGCAGGACACCAAATAGATCTAAGTCACAAAGAGCCGGGCTAACGAGGCGTCAGGCTATGAGGCCAGCAGGGGGCGACAACAGTGTCCCGGAGCGAAGGCCTTCGGGCCACACCGCCTGTCCACAGTGGGTATGTGTGTCAAGTAGACTCGTGGGTGCATATGAGTCTTGCTTTAGAAAGCAGGAGGGCAACAAGGTTTTATTGTACATGAGTCGTATAGTGTTGGCCAAATGCACCCTTCCAATTGAAAGCACTGGTTAAACATAAGATGAGGCCTCAGCCACACACAACAGCCTTGTCTGGAATGTTACTTACCTCCTGTGCGCCTCCTGCCTCAGGTGGGAAGTGGAATCACAGTAAAAAATCTTGGCTCACATGTTCATTCGCTCTCTTTTCTGGAAAAATTACTGTGGCTGGGCGTGTCCTCTGCTTGGGAAGGCTTCTGTTTGGAGGGCCCTCTGGAAGGTGGAGAGGCGTCAGGGTGAAGCCCGGGGGAAGAGAGCAAAAAGTGGCTGTTCCAGTCCCATGCTGGCTGAGTCTTTGGGAAATGAGGGGAATTGCTTACCTCCCACATTATCAGCCCACATCTCTGCCGGAGAAGAGGTAAGGTGTAGGCAGATGACCCAGGAGAAAGATGCACTCGGCTGGAATGGGCTCAGTGCCTGTGATAGGCAGAAAGACGTGCAAGTCAGGCTCAAGTCAGGGAAGCCCTAACGTCAATGGGGTCCAGAATCCAGAAGGTCCCAGTGTACCGCAGCGCCTTCCACTGCCCAGGTCTCTCCCACTGCGCTCAGACCAGGATAGGAGGGGTCTGAGGCAGTGCACTGCCTGGAGCTGAGACCCCTAATTCACTCTAGTTCCACATGTGACTGCTTCTCCTACCACATACCCTGGCACTCAAAAAACAAGGCAAAATATTGAGGGCCTGAAATCTGCAAGGCCCTGTCGTCATTGTTTAGTCGCTCAGTCGTGACTGACTCTTTTGCGACCCCGTAGACTGTAGCCCACCAGGCTCCCCTGTCCATGGGATTTCCCAGGCAAGAATACTGGAGTGGGTTGCCATTTTCTTCTCCAGGGGATCTTCCTGACCCAGGGATAGAACCCATGTCACTTTCATTGGCAGCCAGATTCTTTACTGCTGAGCCACCAGGGAAGCCACAAGGCCCTGAAGATGAACAAAATTAACAAGAGACAACTGTGCCCAGACCAAGTGGTAAAAGGAAAGAGCCTGGGCTTCTGAAGCCATCCTGATCTCGGTTCGGTCTTTTGTAAATTGTGTGGCCTTGGCCAAGTCACTTTGCGTCTCCGTTAAAGGGGATAAAACTACTTACCACCAAGTGTTTCTGAATAGATAAAGACAATGTATACAAGGCACTTCTGCCAGAGGCGTGGTGACCTGACAAAACGGCAACAGCATTACTAGCCGTGGAGAATCTCAGACTTGTAAGCAGCTGACAACAGAGCAAAGAAACAAGATAGAACAAATGCAGTGGATCCAGAACAAGAGCAAAATGGATTTGATGTGACTGGGCCCAGGAGAGAGGGAAAAGGGATGCACTGCAGAAGAGCTGACTCCGCTGCTTCTGAAACAACAAGAAGCAACGCCTCCCGGCCCCGGAGGCCTCACGGTGCCCACACAGGGCCACATGCTGAGAAGAGCTTGTGCTTAGTTTAGTGCCCTGCTGTCATCATCTTGAAATTCTAAATCATTTTTGGAAAAGAGACTTTGCCTTTGTAGTAGGCCCTGCAGACTGCAGGGCCAGCCCTGTTCCTATTGGCTGAGACTGATGGAGTTTTAATTGACCATCGCTAAGGCAGGCCTTTTTCCATGATCCAGCAGATGTTGGCAATTTGATCTCTGGTTCCTCTGCCTTTTCTAAAACCAGCTTGAACATCTGGAAGTTCACGGTTCACATACCGCTGAAGCCTGGCTTGGAAAATTTTGAGCATCACTTTACTAGCGTGTGAGATGAGTGCAATTGTGCAGTAGTTTGAGCATTCTTTGGCATTGCCTTTCTTTGGGATTGGAATGAAAACTGACCTTTTCCAGTCCTGTGGCCACTGCTGAGTTTTCCAAATTTGCTGGCCAGAGATCAAATTGCCAACATCCGCTGGATCATGGAAAAAGCAAGAGAGTTCCAGAAAAACATCTATTTCTGCTTTATTGACTATGCCAAAGCCTTTGACTGTGTGGATCACAATAAACTGTGGAAAATTCTGAAAGAGATGGGAATACCAGACCACCTGACCTGCCTCTTGAGAAACCTATGTGCATGTCAGGAAGCAACAGTTAGAACTGGACATGGAACAACAGACTGGTTCCAAATAGGAAAAGAAGTACAACAAGGCTGTATATTGTCACCCTGCTTATTTAACTTATATGCAGAGTACATCATGAGAAACGCGGGCTGGAAGAAGCACAAGCTAGAATCAAGATTGCTGGGAGAAATATCAATAACCTCAGATATGCAGATGACACCACCCTTATGGCAGAAAGTGAAGAGGAACTAAAGAACTTCTTGATGAAAGTGAAAGAGGAGAGCAAAAAAGTTGGCTTAAAGCTCAACATTCAGAAAACGAAGATCATGGCATCTGGTCCCATCACTTCATGGGAAATAGATGGGGAAACAGTGGAAACAGTGTCAAACTTTATTTTGTGGGGCTCCAAAATCACTGCTGATGGTGACTGCAGCCATGAACTTAAAAGACGCTTACTCCTTGGAAGGAAAGTTATAACCAACATAGACAGCATATTCAAAAGCAGAGATTACTTTGCCAACAAAGTTCCATCTAGTCAAGGCTATGGTTTTTCCAGTGGTCATGTATGGATGTGAGAGTTGGACTGTGAAGAAAGCTGAGCGCTGAAGAATTGATGCTTTTGAACTGTGGTGTTGGAGAAGACTCTTGAGAGTCCCTTGGACTGCAAGGAGATCCAACCGGTCTATTCTAAAGGAGATCAGCCCTGGGATTTCTTTGGAAGGACTGATGCTAAAGCTGAAACTCCAATAATTTGGCCACCTCATGCGAAGAATTGACTCATTGGAAAAGACTTTGACGCTGGGAGGGATTGGGGGCAAGAGGAGAAGGGGACGACAGAGGATGAGATGGCTGGATGGCATCACCGACTCGATGGACATGAGTTTGGGTGAACTCCGGGAGTTGGTGATGGACAGGGAGGCCTGATGTGCTGCAATTCATGGGGTCACAAAGAGACATGAGTGAGCGACTGAACTGAACTGAGGCAGACCACCTCCTTCTCAGGGCCTCCAGAGCTGGACAAACATCAATGCCCCTCTGTCTCCCAGTGTGTGGGCACACCAAGGCTGCTAGGTTCTCCTTCTCAGCTCCAGACTTCCTAATCCATAGAACCCACCCCAGTTTCTCCGCAGGCAACAGAGTGGGCAAAAATCTGTACCAGGTCATCACTTTCAAAATACAAGGAAACATTCCCCTCCATGAAAACCCTTTCCAGAATTCAAGACTTCAACCTGGCAGAAACCATCCCTTGTCCAGCCCCATCAGCCTTCCATTCAACCAACTTCGATTGAGTGCCTACCACAGGCTTCCCTGGTGGCTCAAATGGTAAAGAACCTGCCTGCAATGCAGAAGACTTGGGTTCAATCCCTGGGTTGGGAAGATCCCCTGGAGAAGGGCATGGCAACCCACTCCAGTGTTCTCGCCTGGAGAATCCCCACACAGTCCATGGGGTCACAAAGAGTTGGACATGACTGAGTGACTAAACATGCACACACCAGGTACCAAATGCTCAGCTGGGCCCTACTAAACCCTGTCTTCCTGGCCACACACAAATCCCACCTACAGCAGCCAGGAGAGGCATTTGGATGAGATGCTGTAAACCCTGTCATATTTCCCTGTCTGCTGTTAAGAAGTGTCCTGCCTAATTCAGTATCTTACAATACCCTAAAATGGAAAAGAATCTGAAAAAGTATGTATACATACATATATATAAACTGAATCACTTTGCTTTACACCTGAAACTAACACAGCATTGTAAATCAACTATTCTTCAATTTTTTTAAAAAAAGGTGTCCTGCCCTCTATGAATCGCATTATTGTCAAGTGTTCTGCATCCCTAGGTGTGATCCTCTGGGATCTCAGATTGGCGGGGAAGTAATCTGTCACCTTTGACCTAGACTAGCTTCCCCTGTGGGAAAGTGTTGGGGTGGCCAGAGATCCCTGGCCACAGAGGCGGCAAGATTTTGAGATATCCTGAAGAAAGTGGTCGGCAAAGCAGCCAGAGAGTGGGTAGAAGGCGCAGAGGCAAGATGCAGGATCCTGCTGACTAACCTCTTTTCTCTTTCTCTGTGAGAGTCCCGCCTCTGAGCAGCCAGAGACCCGAAGGAGAGAAGATCCGAGAAGCTGATCTATAGGATGTGCCAAGAAAGGATTCCGCATTCATCAGAATCAGTGAACTGTAAGCCACAAGCAGTGAGAGTAAAAACAGCTATATCCATCCCAGGAGGAAGGGAGCACACAGAATAACGCAAGAGTCCACCCTTCGAAATCTGAGACAGGAGCTCCTGGCATTATCTAAACTCCAGGCCCCATTGTATTAAATATGAAAACCTCTCACCCTCTTTTAGAATTGTATAAATTTCAAGTAAATTAGTATATTGACTTCAATTAAGTAAAAGCATAATGGTGATATAAGCATGTGCTTTCTGAACTAAACTTGCTACTTCTCTCTCTCTCTAATTTTCCTACCGCCATTCCCACCCCCACTGCCTGAGATTCTAATACACACTTAATTGAGAAGTTTTGTCCCCCAATTGGAAATACTCAATTTAAAGTTATTTGAGACTGTGACCCTTTTGAGGCACTGTCTTAATCTGCTTGGATCTTCTTAAATCTTCTTTGGATCTCTGGCTGCTCAGAGAAGTGAGGTTCAAGAAGATGAAAAAAATTAGTTGGCAGGAACCCACATCTCACAGGTGCTATCACCAAGCTTAGTAAATGGCCTGAAATAGTGCTCAATATATACTGACAAAAGATTACATATGTGAGTGGATGGATGGATGGAGGTAAGGGATGTCAGATCATTATCCATTCTTCTTCAGGGCCAAAGTTAATTTTGTGCTGCAACCCTGGGCTTTAGGAGGCCATAGTCTGGGGAGAAATGAGAAAAAATCTGGGGCATATGTAGATCCTCAAAGAGAACAGGCAAGTCTTTATCAAGCTACTTTTTCCATGCTTGTTGGGAACATCCAGTTTCCCAGGTCTCAGTATTCCCACATGAGCAAAACCCCTTGCCTTTGGGCTGCCACACATGGTCAGCAGGCACAGAGCAAGCCAGACTACACAAGAAAATCTCTTGGAGAGGCTCAAAAGACTCTCAGACTCCATACACAAGAAAGCCTGGTGTTATGATCCTCCTGGATTGCAGAGAGAAGGGGTGGGTCACAGCTCACACTGACAAACCAGAGGACATTAGGTGAAACAGAAATGGGTCTAGAGTTGTGTCATATATGATCAACAATTGAATGAACTGAAGATCGTCAGCCACTTGGTTGTCATTGTTTAGTCACTAAGTTGTACCTGACTCTTTTGTGACCCCATGGACTGTTGCCCAACAAAGGTCCATCTAGTCAAAGCTATGGTTTTTCCAGTAGTCATATATGGATGTGAGAGTTGGACTATAAAGACAGCTGAGCACTGAAGAATTGATGCTTTTGAACTGTGGTGTTGGAGAAGACTCTTGAGAATCTCTTGGACTGCATGGAGATCCAACCAGTCCATCCTAAAGGAAATCAGTCCTGAATATTCATTGGAAGGACTCATGCTGAAACTGAAACTCCAATACTTTGGCCACCTGATGTGAAGAGCTGACTCATTGGAAAATACCCTGATGCTGGGAAAGACTGAAGGTGGGAGAAGAAGGGGTGACAGAGGATAAGATGGTTGGATGGCATCACTGACTCAATGGACATGATTTTGAGTAAACTCCAGGAGTTGGTGATGGACAGGGAGGCCTGGCGTGCTGCAGTCCATGGGGTCACAAAGAGTTGGACATGACTGAGTGACTGAACTGGACTGTAGACCTGCCAGGCTCCTCTGGGCAGGATTTTCTAGGCAAGAATACTGGAGTGGGTTGCTATATATCATTCTCTAGGACATCATCCCAGCCCAGGGGTTGAACCCATGTCCCCTGCAGGGCAGGCAGATTCTTTACTGCGGAGCCACCAGGGAAGCCCAGCCATTTGGTGGGGGAAGAGTAAAGGTGGCTGCAGAGAGCTAACACCCTCCCCTCAGGAATTTCAATGAAAATATGCTGAAAGTCAATATACTTGAATATTTAGATCCAGAGGACAAAACTATGACCAAGGGGAGGCTTCTTTAATTTCACACAAGGAAGCAGCTTTTAATAATTAAGCCTGTCCCACCACGGAATATTCAAGTCTATCATTGTTAAGAGATATGATGAGTAAGTTTCCTTTCAGTGGAAGAACTGAAACAGATGTGTGCTCATCTGACTGAGCTGTCATGTGAGGGATTTCTGTGGTGGAAGCAAGGCAGGGCTGGATGATTTAAACTCTTTTCCATGATTCATTTGTTCAGGTGAGACACCCAAGCCATTCTCAATCCTCACCCCACCCATTCCCACTCAGACTGTGATATCAAGTTTTAATCCAAGGGTTTGACTAAGAATTCACTTCCCCACTTAGAATTCTGGAGATTCCTAGGTTTATTGGTGGAAAACTGTATTTCCCCAGACATGTGCTAGCCTCTTTCTCTCTTCAAGGGATGTCCCTTAAGAGAGTTGGTATGTCCTCCATACCAACAAAGGGATGGTGGAAAGTTTCACTTAGAAATGTCTCCTCAAACTTGGTCTCTGGGTTTTGGCTCCTCTATTTTTCTCTCCCTCCCTCCCCACACACCCACACCCAAAAGGGATTCCTGCCAAGTGCTTTGGAAATCTCCTTCAGGTCCCTGTACTGTAACTCCATCCTGATAAGCCAGCTAAATATTCTTTCAGCTCATCTCTGGAAAACAATTCACATCATTGTCCCTGCCTAGAGGCCACCAGACTCTTTTAAGGAAGTGGTCTACAGCCCTTTAAAGTGAATGACACCAGGAAGTGCGCTAAGGACCGAATACCCTTCTATCACCAAGCTGGTGTCACACTCCCCATCCCCGTCCATCTCCACCACACTGTGATCTGAGCAGGGCCCAGGCCCAGTGCCAAGTGTCCCAGGGTATCTGTGTCCACTGCCACCCCCTCCCCACTGAGTAGTGCAGTCTTGAACCCCTTACCCTTTCCTCTGATATACAAGAAACTTGGAACTCTAAAAAAATTTAAATTACCCTTTACACCTCCACTCCACCTACACAGGTCACAAGGAATGCATGCAAATTAGGTGCCAGGAACTGTCCAAAGTCCACCTTCAAACTAAACCCTGAAACTAACGCTGGGTTGCCAACGGGGTCAAAGCTGAGGATGGGTAGTCTGACCAGGGCCACCAAGCCTGGAAGGTGCTCAGAAGTCATCATGGGAAAATGGCTCAATGAGCACTCACAGGGAGGCTGGCTGCACTGCTGAGGGAGTCTGAGCACAGATTTGGGAGTTGGGAGAAGTGACTGGGCTCTGTTTCTTCATCCATCAGTAAGGAAATTGGTCTTGGGTTTTAGAGCTTCCCTGGTGGCTCAGCTGGAAAAGAATCTGCCTGCAGCACCGGAGACGTGGGTTTGATCCCTGGGTTGGGACGATCCCCTGGAGAAGGGACTGGATACCCACTCCTGGAGAATTCCACAGACAGCGGAGCCTGGTGGGCTACAGTTCATTGGGTTGCAAAGAGTCAGACACAGCAGCTGAGCAACGAACACTTTCTCGAGCTAGAACTTGTCTAAAAGGACACAATTTTCTAATTGAAAGGGATGTTTTCCCTCCATCTCTTCTGTTTCAGATGAGGAAATCTATGCCCTGGGAAGCACACTGACTTGGCCAAGCTCACAGTGGTCTTTGGAGCCTGGTGTTCTGCCTCCAGAGACCAGCTCCACTGAACCCTTCCAGACTACCTCTCCTAGCGAGGAGAGGAGAAGCCTCTGGGAGACTGAAGAGGAGACTGAAGCCTCTGGGAATGAGGAAAAGGAATGCAGAGACCACACAGCAAGGGGTGGAAGGAGGCTGCAGTCTTCTCCTTGGCTCCCTTTGGCAAAAGGCAATGCTATTAGCATAAAGGCCTTAAGAAAATATTAATTCTTCACAACCCTTCCTCTTCCACCACGTTCCCCATGAAGAGTTCAAAGTACAGATCAAAGCAAAACAATCTCCTGAGGAGGTCTCTGCCCTAGACTGTACTCAGATTTAGCAACAAGCTCCAGAGGACCACTTACCTCTGAATTCTGTGTTCCCATAACCCCAGGTAGGCATGTGTGTTTCAGGGGACTCTGTGGGCTGGCTTAGAGCCCTACTGGAGGTGTGGCAAGCACCTTTTAAGTGTTTCCTAAGCAACTCTCATAGAAACTTTTGGGAATAATTATTATCTTCCATCGATGACTCAGACTGTGCAGCCACATGAGTATTGAGTGCCCTGTTATGCCCACAAGGTGAAGTCAGTAGACAAGAGAGCAGTCAGATCTTTAGTTCCAGGCCAAAACTCACATGTCCAATAGATAAGTTTAATGAGGTTCCCTAAATGAAAGCAATTCATGGCTACTTGACAACAGTCACGTGACACGGTTCTGGCAGACATTGGTAACTGCAAAGTGCATAAATGCAAGACACTGTATGGTTAGAACAGCCACACAGGAGCTGAAAGAACTTTAATTTGGGAGAAGATACTTTCTTTTGCAGGGTTGTTTGTGCTATTGTCTTGGATGATCTAATTCATCTTCAGTTTTTCCATGACCCAAGCCAAGACTGACAACAGTCGATGACATCATTGTGTACAACTAACATTTTCTAGATACAAATAATTTGGAACACAGCCTGCCTGTTTCTCTCAATGATCTACATATTGCTCACGTGGAGATGACATGGTACTTTAAAATGTCTGCATAGCTGTCACCAGGCACCAAGGTGGGCTGGTATCAGTGACTGCCTGGGTCTACATTCCAGGAACCTGGGACCCTGAAATGTCTGCTTGGCTCAGCAAGTCAAAAACTTCAGGTGAAAATAGCACCCAGGCTGATGAAAACACTCCATGGTGGTCACCCCCAGAACTTCTCCAGATCCTGTTGCCAGAGTCCCAAAGTAAGTGCTACAATCTAATTGGCTAAGATATCCCTTAGCCTAAGTCAATTATCTTGCAAGCTACACAGAAACACAGCCATTTCAGTTTTATCAGTTAGTTCAGTTCAGTTGCTCAGCTGTGTCTGACTCTTTGTGACCCAATGAACTGCAAGCACGCCAGGCCTCCCTGTCAATCACCAACTCCCGGAGCCAGCTCAGACTCAAGTCCATTGAGTCGGTGATGCCATCCAACCATCTCAGCCTCTGTCATCCCCTTCCCTTCCGGCTTTCAATCCTTCCCAGCATCAGGGTGTTTTCAAATGAGTCAGTTTTTCACATCAGGTGGCTAAAATATTGGAGTTTCAGCTTCAGCATGAGTCCTTCCAATGAATATTCAGGACTGATTTCCTTTAGGATGGACTGGTTGGATCTCCTTGCAGTCCAAGGTACTCTCAAGAGTCTTCTCCCAACACCACAGTTCAAAAGCATCAACTATTTAGAGCTCAGCTTTCTTTATTGTCCAACTGTCACATCCATACATGACTGCTGGAAAAACCATAGCTTTGACTAGGTGGACCTTTCTCGGCAAAGTAATGTCTCTGGTTTTTAATATGCTATCTAGGTTGGTTATAGATTTTCTTCCAAGGAGTAAGCATCTTTTAATTTCATGGCTGCAGTCACCATCTGCAGTGATTTTGGAGCCCCGTCAAAACAAACTCTTTCACTGTTTCCATTGTTTTCCCATCTCTTTGCCATGAAGTGATGGGACCAGGTGCCATGATCTTAGTTTTCTGAATGTTGAGTTTTAAGACAAATTTTTCACTCTCCTCTTTCACTTTCATCAAGAGGCTCTTTAGTTCTTCTTCGCTTTCTACCCTAAGGATATTGTAATCTGCATATCTGAGGTTATTGATTTTTCTCCCAGCAATCTTGATTCCAGCTTGTGCTTCATCCAGTCCAGCATTTCTCATGATATACTCTGCATAGAAGTTAAATAAGGAGGGTGACAATATACAGCCTTGACATACTCCTTTCCTGATTTGGAACCAATCTGTTGTTCCATGTCCAGGTCTAACTGTTGCTTCTTGACCTGCATATAGATTTCTCAGAAGGCAGGTCAGGTGGTCTGGTATTCCCATCTCTTTCAGAATTTTCCACAGTTTATTGTGATCCACAGTCAAAGGCTTTGGCATAGTCAATAAAGCAGAAATAGATGTTTTTCTGGAACTCTCTTGCTTTTTCAATGATCCAGCAGATGTTGGCAATTTGATCTCTGGTTCCTCTTCCTTTTCCAGATCCAGCTTGAACATCTGGAAGTTCACAGTTCATGTACTGTTGAAGCCTGGCTTGAAGAATTTTGAGCATTAGTTTGCTAGCGTGTGAGATGAGTGGAATTGTGCAGTAGTTTGAGCATTCTTTGGCATTGCCTTTCTTTGGGAGAAGGAAATGGCAACCCACTCCAGTATTCTTGCCTGGAGAATTCCATGGACAGAGGAGCTTGGTGGGCTACAGTCCATGGGTCGCAAAGAGTCGGACACGACTGAGCGACTTCACTTTCACTTCTTTGGGACTGGAATGAAAACTGACCTTTTCCAGTCCTGTGGCCACTGCTGAGTTTTCCAAATTTACTGGCATATCGAATGTAGCACTTTCACAGCATCATCTTTTAGGATTTTAAATAGCTCAGCTGGCATTGCATCATATCCATTAGCTTTGTTCACAGTGATTCTTCATAAGGCCCACTTGACTTTGCATTCCAGGATGTCTGGCTCTAGGTGAGTGATCACACCATCATGATTATCTGGGTCATGAAGATCTTTTTTGTATAGTTCTTCTGTGTATTCTTGCCACATCTTCTTAATATCTTCTGATTCTGTTAGGTCCATACCATTTCTATCCTTTATTGTGCTCATTTTTGCATGAAATGTTCCCTTGGTATCTCTAATTTTCTTGAAGAGATCTCTAGTCTTCCCCATTCTATTGTTTTCCTCTATGTCTTTGAACTGATCACCGAGGAAGGCTTTCTTATCTCTCCTTGCTATTCTTTGCCACTTGCCAATCAAATGGGTATATCTTTCCTTTTCTCCTTTGCCTTTAGCTTCCTTCTTTTCTCAGCTATTTTTAAGGCCTCATCAGACAACCATTTTGCCTTTTTGCCTTTCTTTTTCTTGGGGATGATCTTGATCACTGCCTCCAGTACAATGTCATGAACCTCCGACCATAGTTCTTCAGGCACTCTGTCTAGCAGATCTAATCCCTTGAATCTATCTGCTCCTTCCACTGTACAATGGTAACAGATCTGATTTAGGTCATGCCTGAATGATCTAGTGGTTTTCCCTACTTTCTTCAATTTAAGTCTGAATTTGGCAATAAGGAGCTCATGAACTGAGCTACAGTCAGCTCCAGGTCTTGTTCTTGCTGATTGTATACAGCTTCTCCATCTTTGGCTGCAAAGAATATAATCAATCTGATTTCCATATTGACCATCTGGTGATGTCCATGTGTAGAGTCTTCTCTTGTGTTGTTGGAAGAGGGTATTTGCTATGACCAGTATGTTCTCTTGGCAAAACTCTATTAGCCTTTGCCCTGCTTCACTCTGCATTCCAAGGCCAAATTTGCCTGTTACTCCAGGTATCTCTTGACTTCCTACATTTGCATTCCAGTCACCTATAATAAAAAATACATCTTTTTTGGGGTGTTGGTTCTAGAAGGTCTTGTAGGTCTTCATAAAATCATTCAACTTCAGCTTCTTCAGCATTACTGGTTGGGGCATAGGCTTGGATTATTGTGATATTGAATGGTTTGCCTTGGAACAAAACAGATATCATTCTGTCATTTTTGAGACTGCATCCAAGTACTGCATTTTGGACTCTTTTTTGACTATGCTGCTGCTGCTGCTGCTGCTAAGTCACTATGAGGGCTATTCAATTTCTTCTAAGGGATTCTTGCCCACGGTAGTAGATATAATGGTCATCCGAGTTAAATTCACCTATTCCAGTCCATTTTAATTCACTTATTCCTAAAATGTCGATGTTCACTCTTCCCATCTCCTGTTTAACCACTAGTTTTCTTCTAAGCCTTGTCTTTTTGGGAAACAGAAGTGGACAATGCACAGGAAAAGCACCAAGTGTCATCAGAGTAGGAAGGGACCTCAGAGCTCATTAACCCAGCTTCCTACTTCACTTTGCAGAGAAGTAAACTGAGTTCCTGCTTAAATCATGTTCCCTAAAAGCAGAGCTTGAGACAAGGATTCCGGCACACATGGTTTATTGAGGGAGTGTTCTTCAGGAAAAACCTATGAGGGAGCAAGTGAAGCAGTACAGAAAAGAGGAGAGTGCTTAGAAAAGCTGTGACCTCAGAAAAAGTCTAGTCTTGACCTGAAGAGCTGGCTACACGTCTTCTCTGGGATGGGAGTGTCTGCCTTCCTATCTGTAGTGGATAATGCTCCAGGGAAAGAAGCAGCTGGGAGCTTTAGCAGGCAATGCTCATGGCAGCTGGGGGATGAGCCCACTGGCCCAGTAATGGGGATCTGGGCAGGGCCCAGGGGTAGTGCCTACTACAGCACCAGAGAAATGTCTATGTCGAACATCTGTATAAATACATAAATTTATTTCTATAAATACCTAAAAGTGTACATATGTCTTTCTCTCTAAAGATATGTAGAGGTAGAGAGACAGATATACAGAGACAGAAAGAGAGACACACAGAGGGAGAGGAGAGACACATGGTTAAATGGGCCCTGCAGAAGCTGGGGTTCTAAGGGAGCACATACTGCGAGTAATGGAAACACTTGGTAAAGGACACATACCAAGTGGAGGATGAGAAGTATAATCCACAAGAGGCTGGAGCAGATGTTCCAAGAGGGTGTGTCTGTGTTGTGTTAATGGATGGCAGCACTCTGAAATGAAAAGCCAAGAACTCCCCGACTAGGGTAGAGCTTTATAGGTGAGACTAGGGGGTTGGTAACCTGGAGAACACATTCGTCCAGGAGGCTAGGTCAGATACTGAGGCCTGGGCACAGCTCAGGCTGTAGGAGGGCACCCAGCAGTCACCAGATGGTGTGCAGAGCAACTAGGGACCAACACAGGGGTGACCCCTGAATTACAGCCCAGGGTCATGAGTGGGATCCTGCCCAGTGGCAGAGCTCTTGCCAGGGGGTGGGAACAGTTTATACCGGGGGTTGGAGACAGCTTTAAGGAAGTCAGAGGCAGGGGCCATGATGTGGGCACAACACATCCCACGGAGGCTTGGTGGATGCGCAGCCCTGTGCTGATGGCAGGGGGATCGGGGGGAGGTGTGATGGCAGAGGGAGGCCAGGACCATGCAGAAGCACGGGGTCCCAGCAGGACCAGCGGCTGATCGCATCTCAGGAGAGTTTCTTTAATTTCTCCTCATTCATCCCCAAGGCTTCCCCAGTGGCTCAGATGGTAAAGAACTTGCTTGCAATGCAGGAGACCCAGGTTCGGTCCCTGGGTCAGGAAAATCCCCTGGAGGAGGACATGGTAACGAACTCCAGTATCCTTGCCTGAAAAATTCCATTGTCAGAGAAGCCTGATGGGCTACAGTCCATAGGGTCGCAAAGAGTCAGACTCAGCTGGGTGACTAACACCTTCACTCTCTCTCTCTCATTGGTCCAGAATGAAGGGCAACGTGTGCCTGCAGATGTTTGGGTGGAGTGCGGGAACTGGGAAATTGGGAGGGGTGGTGAGCAGTTAACGTACCCGCCGAGGATAGAGGCAAGATCTCAGCAGTGGTCTGGGGCAAGAAACCTATTTAGGAAACCAAGCTCTGCAGGCAGCGGAAATCTCTGGATGAGAATTTGCACCTGAATCTCTAGGGGTCAAGGCAGCCACTCTCGCTATCCAAGCCCGTGTTTGCTGAATGTGCAAACATTCCTGAGTACGGATCTTAAAAAATGATTAAAAAGAGTTTCCCCCATAGGGAAAATACACTACTAATCTTGAAAGTTCTCTTTTTTTTTTTTTCCCACTGCTGCTCTTCTCCAATAAAACATCGCATCACGGTTTTGTTTATTTTAGCATATTACAGTTTTGATAAAGCCACAAATCCTTACATCAAATATATTCTTCAGTGTCAAAAGGGCGCGCAAAGAAATGTTTCCTAATGAAAGATTTATCTTTTATCTGACAGTGATGATTTAGCTGGTACTGATCTCTTCATCCTCTTTTCCATTAAAAAAAAAAAAAAAAAAGTTGAACAAAATTACCTGTCTTCGAATAACAGCTCCTTTTAAAACCTGACTGCTTTGTCATTACCTCTGTAATCTCCCTTGGAGATCATGGGCTATTCATTTTCTCCCTGACTCCAATTTGCCTTTTGATATTTTTCTTTGGTCTGTTCAAACAGTCCTCCAATTGCCCAGCTCATCAGAGCAAGCCTTGCACAAGCAAGAGCCCACTGCCATGGTGTGGCACCCATGCATGTCACCCAGCACTCCACCATCTCTGGGGCCTCTCCATGTACCATGATGGTGCTTTGAAAATGGTCTAAGCTCTTCTCATTAAAGCTTTTTCCAGCTCTTATCCCTGTGACATCTTTTATCTATATATCATGTCAGAGGCCGCAGCCTCATAGTCCTAAAAAAGTAAAGTAGCTCCTGAATCTTTAAAAAAAAAAAAGAAAGAAAAATCTGACAAAAGGAAAGGCTGGAAATATGACATGATTACCTGCAGACCCTCAGGGCCCCATGCACAGCTATAAGGGGGGGTCCCCTGTGCAAGGGGCCTGGATGAGAGGTCAGTGGACCTGAAATTCAGCCCACGTAGAGCTGTGTGTGCCTACAGAGGGTCCCTTTCCCACTTGGCACCAAATGCCATCTGAACTGGCAGCTTCTCTGGGCTCTTAGTGGGTAGTTTCTTCTGTATGATGCATTGAGCCAAAGGGCACGTTAGGGTGTTGTTTCTTCTCATCATGTTGAATTGTTGCTCTTTTCTTCTTTGGTTATTTATTTTCCAGTTCTTTCTTTTTTAATTTTCTTTTTTAAATTTTTATTTTATATTGGAATATAGTTGATTGATAAAATTATGTTAGTTTCAGGAATACAGCAAAGTGATTCAGTTGTACACATACATGCATCAATCCTTTTTTAAAATTCTTTTCCCATTTAGGGTATTACAGAGTAATGAGTAGAGTTGCCTGTGCTATACATTGATTATCAATTTTAAATATAGCCATGGGTACATGTCAATCCCAAACTCCCAATCTATCCCTCCCCTCAGCCTTGGTATTTTTTTTTTCTTTAATTTTGTCTATGTGATTTGATTTCCGCTGTCCCCTGTGGAAAGCTGAGCAGCCCCTAACATAGCCATGGTTCAGAGGAAGCATTGCACATACAAGAAACCTCTGCCTCTCCTCTTACACATCCCCTCGAAAAGAAATTTCTTTGCACCTATGTTTAATCAGCATTGTGGATCCAAGTGCACTGACTTCGTCCTTACTAGATTTGGAATGCACAATCACATCCCATCTCATTAGTGACAAGAAAGCTGAGCTGTCAAGCATGGCTTCCTAAACGCTGGGAAAGGGGTCTGAATTAGAGCAAGGTCCAGGATCTAGACACAAGCTGAGCTGGCTTTTTTCTTCTCTTTTAAGCTTTATTGATCTCAGGAAGAACTGAAGGCTTGTTGAAAAAAGGTGGCAATCAGCTCACCATACTAATTTATGTATTATTTATGGACTTAAAGAAGCCTAGACTCAGAACAATAAAGAAAAATGAAATCGTGATAGAACTGCCATTGTATTCAATTCTAACATTAGGGGTTAGAATGCTCACACAAGGGCTGAGACCGCCAGCACGGTGCAGGGAATGCGGGAGTGAAGTGATGTGGAATTTTAGATCAGACAGCAGCACCTCCCCGTGCAACCTGGAGCAAGTTCCAACGTCTCTCTAGGGTTGCTTTCTCATTGGTAGTATGGATAGAAATATTGATTCTCAGGGCTGTTGTGATAATTGTGTGGCAGAAGTCGTGGATGAAAGTCAAAGTGGGTACAAATTCCTGCAGTGGATATCCTGCGTGAGGAGAGGCATGGGTCCAGCCTGCAGACTCTTGTCACAGAGTAGCCACCTTTCCTGACCTAAGCCCATGGAAAAGGCAACTCTGGAAGTAGTAAAGGACTCCTGCATTTTTCCTCCAAAAAGACAGGAAAGGAAAGACCTGCCCCACTGATTCAGGAAACAGCTCCCCCCCTCGCTCCTCCGTTCCCTCTCTCCCTCCCTTTCTCTCTCTCGCTCTCTTTCTCTCCTCCCTCCCTCAATCTCTTTTCTGAAATAAATCCAGAACTGGCTCAATCACCCACCTACCACACAGCACTGCTGCTGCTGCTAAGTCACTTCAGTCGTGTCCGACTCTGTGCGACCCCACAGACAGCAGCCCACCAGGCTCCCCCATCCCTGGGATTCTCCAGGCAAGAATACTGGAGTGGGTTGCCATTTCCTTCTCCAAGGCATGAAAGTGAAAAGTGGAAGTGAAGTCGCTCAGTCACGTCCAACCCTCAGCGACCCCATGGACTGCAGCCCTCCAGGCTCCTCTGTCCATGGTATTTTCCAGGCAAGAGTACTGGAGTGGGGTGCCATTGCCTTCTCCGCCACACAGCACTACATCCAGTATTTTTTCTCGCTATACCCTCCACGTCAAGGCCAGCCTGCCTTCCACGCTGACCAAGGCGAACCCCGGTCTCTGGTGGTCCCCTTCTGCCAGGCTTCTTGCTGCCACCAGAGAGGCTGTTGAAATCTGATTGTCCATCCACCTTGTGCTGATCCAGTACCCTTGGTCCTCCGAGAGGGGACAGTGGCCTTCAATGTCAAGTTCAGCGAAGGATGCCCACCCTAACGTGGGTTCCCAGGACAGCAGTTCTTAGCTGGTGTTCCCCACTCCCTCCCGACCTGTTGTCCAGATGTCAGAGTTCTCAGGAGCTCTCTATCAGAATTCATTCATGTGGTTAGAGCCTGTTCTCCCTTTCAGTTCCATGAATCTAGACCTCTGATGGCAAGCTGAGTTTTCTTTTCAGCTTTGAAATTCAGTAGATCTCAAAACAATCAAGGAGGGCTGTCCTAACTGTCTTCACCCCTCCCCTGTTCTGCCAGCTCCCGTTCCCTCTCCTTCTCTGCTCCCTCCCCCACCTTCCCCATCCCTTCCTCTTCTCAGTGCCAACTCCATCTTCTTTCTTCCCCTGCGCATCTTCACCCCAAAAAGAACAAAGCTACGCCCTGAGTTTCACCCCAGGGATTTCACCTCTCACACAGAACACAAGCTAAACCTTCAGTGAGACATTTTACTACCAATATAACATGTGCTGAAAGATTACTATGTATGACAAACACTGCTGGATATTCTACATCCTTTATCTCCTTTAATCCTCACCACCACGTGGTACAACTTAGACTTTAAGCGGCTGAAGAACTCCTCCATGGATGCAGAGCCTGTAGATGGCAGAGTACAATCTGAACTTCTCTGTGATTCCTCCACTCCTCAGAGCCCCACCTTCCCACATTCCGTATAGTCGACAAGTATACACTGTGCCAGGAATTCTTGGTAGTTCTTAGCCATCATCATAAAATAACTCATTTTCTTCTCACAGAAATGCTGTGAGGTAGCATCGTTATTATCCCCATTTCACAGATGTGGAAACTGAGACAGTATGAGCTTAAGTAACTTGCCTGGGATCCTGAGCTGGTGAGGAGCAGGACAGGGATGCAAACTCAAGTAGTCTAAGGCCCTTCAGGCTGTATGGCTCCTACCCAGCCTAGGTCCTGCCAGAAGCCTCCTCCCAACAGAAGAGGAGTGACAAGTGTCAATGGGACAGGCGAGGGGCCAGTGGGGACCTTTGCACCTACATTGTCTGAGAACAGACTTTCCTTAATTGTCTTGAATACACTTGAAGGCCCAATATTGTGGGACGAGCTAAAGGTTGTAGTCACTGTGGGGTGTGCTGGGGCAGGGACCCCAGGAAGGGCAGATGAAGAGAGGGTGCAGCAGAGAGTGACAACAGCAACGTTGGACCTTCTGAGAAAGTGGTTCAAGGGGGTTGAAATCAAATATGTCAGCATTTAGAGACAAATCTGTAGCTGTAAGCATTAATTGGGCATCTACTATGAGCTCGATACAATGATTAAAACACTGGGTCCTAGCTCCTGAGGTGCTCAGTCTATGCGCCTCACACCCAAGTCTTTGTCTCCCAGCAGCTACACTTAAATTGATCCAAAGCTGCAATGTGCATTTTCTTGTTTTAACACTTAGTTTTTTAAACAACACCAAAAAAGTCTGTATTCCCACCATGCAGAATTAATCATTTTGTTCGCTATTTCTTTTTTCACAAGCTTTATCCCCCCATCTTTACTCTCTTGCCAGCCTTCACCCTCAGAAAATCACTACCAGGAAGTTTAGCAGATATCTTTCCATCCATTTTTTCGTACAGTTTTACATTCATAACCCTTTATTTTTCACTCCGCATCTCACTTTCCAGTTCTATTTTTCAATGGTCACCCTTAAGATTTTAAAATACATACCTAACTTCCCATTTTTGCAGCTCAATCTAGAGTTATTTGATACTTGCATTCCACCTTCCAAATCTTTGCTTGCTTTAACTTCCCTCCCAAACTTACCCAGTCTTAAACCTTTGTTGTTTTATAACCAAGAGTTTTAGTTATATTTCACTTTTAAAAAAGTACGTAAATTGCTTTGCTTTTGCATCCCATATCTTCCTTCCAGATTTATTTGCATTTATGCTTTTTTTTTTTTTAGATTTATTTATTTAGCTGTGATGGGTCTTCGTTGCTGCACACAGGCTTTCTACAGTGGCAGTGAGTGGGTTAGGGGAGGGGGCTACTCTTTGTTGCAATGTGTGGGCGCTAGCGTGCTCAGCCTTCAGTATTTGTGGCACATGGGCTCAGTAGTGACAGTGGACAGGCTCAGTTGGTCTGTGGCATGTGGGACCTTCCTGGACCTGAGACTGAACCAGTGTCCCTTGCATTGCAAGGTGAATTCTTAACCACTGGACCACCAGAGAAACCCCTAGGACATTCTTTATGAGTTCTCTCTATCTGTAAGTAGTAAATTATTCAAGTTCTTTTATGTTTAAAAATTTTGCCCTCACTCTTAGAAATATTATTTGGCTGATGTTATATAGTCTATAATTTACTTTTAAATATTTCAGCAGAGATACCATGACATACATCTATGAAAACGTATGCTAGTTTTGATCTACAGTCGTGGTTGGGTAAGACTGGGAGTACCCTAATTAATAATAAACACTCTAAGTGTGGTTAGTTACAATTTGAATTTAAAAGATTCCATTCAAGACTCCCCAGAGGCAACTTCTGCAAGTCTCATAAAGACTGCTATCCAAAACCACAGAGAGAGCATGTTAATTATCACAGTTTTATAGAAATATTTCTCATTGTTGAAATAATTGGTGGTCAGGCTACATGGATTGGTTAGAAATATTGAGTAGACACCTTCTCTGCTCCTGTATAAATAGGGTACAGAACTGGGTCAGCCCAACCGCTTACCTCCCTGCAGAGCAGGACTCTCCCTTTTGACCAGCATTCCACCATTTAAAGGAGGACTCTTGTCATTTGATCCAGCAAGAATATCCTTCTTCTAGAATAATGTCACATCTGCCTCTATGAAATATTTTATGCAAGGCATTGGCAGAAATGCCTAAAGGATGCCAAAATGGAATTTCCTTGACCTTATAAGAACAGGAATGATGACTATTTATGTCTGCTTACCAAAAATGTTTGGGAGTGGGGCAGAATTCTGTATAAGACTTGTTTTCATTATTACATTCTACCTGGTGGCAAAATTGTACAGAAGGGGACTTCACTCACTCCAAATTGCTAGAAGCCACCAAAGTTTACCAAAAGAATAAAGCAGCAATTGAATAGACTTAGTTGAGTTCTCAACAGCTGGATCTGAAAAATAAAAGCTATCATCTTCCAGCATCTACTGATGAGAAGCCTTCTGTCAGTCTGATGGCCACTGCCTTTTAGGTAGTTCCGGTGGATATTATAATTTTGTATTCTGCCATTCTACTATAATTGGAACCTACAGAAGGATTTTTTTTCTTTTTCAATCCTTGGCTTTTTTTTCTTTCTAAAATGTGATATCTTCGTATTCAGAAAATACTTGGCCATTGCTTCTGTGAATCTTGGCTTTCCATCATTGTCATATTCTTTTTTTAATGCAGTTCCTATTCGATATAAGTTAGCGTTTCTCATCATATCCTTCATTTCTCAATTTCTGTCAATCGCTCTCTGCTACATAGGGAAAGCGATGTCAGTTCTATCTTCCAAATACTAATTCTCTCCTTACCTGTGTCTAAACTATCCTGTAACTCATCTATTGAGCTTTTTAGGTCAATGACTCTGTTTCTCATTTTCAAGATTTCTTCTTGGTTTCTTTTGACTTTGAATAACTTTTTCTGGCCATTTCTATATGTTTGATATGGGAATAGGATCCTTAGCATGTGTTCAGTTTGACTCTTTGATTCAGACTTCATTACATTAATTCTTCAGTGTAACTGGGAATAAGATACAAGGCAGCTTGATTTTAGAAAAGTTTGAGAGTACGAGTAAGGCACCCACTAAGAATCTGTTTGCCGTTAGAAAGACCAGAAGCAGGAGAGGGACCACAGCAAAGCCAGGATAGGAAAGATTTCATCTACATGGAAAAACCTCTTTACAGCTACTTCACAATTATACTGTGTTTTCTAAAACTGATTTGCAACATCATGGATAGAACTTGGCTTTGTTTAACTCCAAACTCTTGAGAGAAAACCATGCCAAAAAGCAGAAGTGTTTGATCCTGTGAGACACAGTTATTAGGGGACTATTTGACGCAAATAAATCAACAAACACCAAGCAGCTGGATACGTGACACCAGGGCAAGCTTGGAAAGACTTAGGAGCCAGCCAGCAGGGAGACTGCTAATTGGAAATAGACAGTCATGGGGTTTTTAAGCACACCAGTGACATCATGCTGCCACTTCATTTTTTCTTCCTTTTTTGTGACAGAATTGAGGAAAGATACAAGGGATCTTTTAGCTGGTCAGGAATGCCAGAAAGGTTAAATCAGGCAATCCCTCTCATCAGCAAACAGCCTACACAGATAAATATTAAATGGTTCTGACAGAGAAGTGATGAAGGGCTACAGGGCTAGAAGCCTTGCTATTTCAGAAACAAAACAAAATAAAACACTATAAGTACTAAGATTTACTAATGCCCTCAGGACAGTGTTAATATTCATTAAAACCTGTTAAGTATTGCTGCAGTCTCTCACCGAGAACCCCTGAACAGCTGCCGCAATGCAGATTCCTGGGCTTCCACCCAGAGGGCTCCATTCGGTAGGTCTGGAAGGGAGCCCAGGAACCTGCATGTCAACAAATACCCTACATTCTGACAGGGCTTCCGAGGTGACTCAGCCGTGACTGATGATCCGCCTGTCAATGCAGGAGACAGGTTCGATCCCTGGGTCGGGGAGATCCCCTGCAAGAAGAAATGGCTACCTACTGCAGTATTTTTGCCTGGAGAATCTGTGTGGACAGAGGAGCTTGGTGGGCCCCAGGCCTTGGGGTTGCAAAAAATCAAGATATGACTGAGCACACACACACACACATATTGTAATGTGAATGATTCAAAAAACCCTTTGAAAAACACTAGATTAAATTGTAGAACAAATTATAACTAGGAGCTGGTATATATATTTCAATTCAGCACTTAAATGTGATTGAACTTTTAAATAAATAAAATAGTTACTGATTAGTGCACAAAGTTTCTTTCACTCAAACAAACAAAAAGAATGGAAAGCTATGCTAACCAGAATTTTCAGTTACCAACCATGAGACAAGTGCCCTATAGCTCCAACACAGTGCTTCTCATTCCCGACTGCAGAGTACAATCATTTGGGGCACTTATTAAAAATACCAGTGCCTGGACTCAACCTCAACCAATTAAATCTGAACAGGGATGGAGTCCAGGCATCAGCAATTTTTTAAAGCTCACCAAGCAAGGTTCATGTGCAGCCAAGGTCAAGAACCACCAGTTCTAATGAGAACTAAGGGGCTAGTCTTGCAAAACCAGCCTTGGAAAGTGAAGGCAAACACTGCTGCCTTCAAATGGCACTCAGGCTGGACCTTAGAAATAATTGGGCATCTGGTGGAAAGGCCAGTATTTCAGAATGTACTCTGAAAGCAAGCTGCTTTGGAATTCACAAATGGATTTTGCAGGTAGGACCTCTCTCTGAAATAGCACCAGGTAGGACTGTGAAGAAGGCTGAGCACCAAAGAATTGATGCTTTTGAACTGTGGTGTTGGAGAAGACTCTTGAAAGTTACCGAGGATGAGATGGCTGGATGGCATCACTGACTCGATGGATGTGAATCTGAGTGAACTCCGGGAGATGGTGATGGACAGGGAGGCCTGGCGTGCTGTGATTCATGGGGTCGCAAAGAGTCGGACACGACTGAGCGACTGAACTGAACTGAGCTGAGCTGAGGTGCCTTTTGCTCCAGCATCCTATGGCTTATACGTAGGACATTATAGCTGCAGTCTCTAGTCAATTATCAGCTGCGTTTGAAAATGAGCCCAGTCGTCATCATTGATTAAGCAGTATATTTCAGTCTTTATTCATCAGGAGAGGAATCCCACCATTCAACAGATTAACAGATTATTTTAGTGATTCAGTTCAGTCAGTTCAGTTGTTCAGTCATGTCTGACTCTTTGCCCAATGGACTTCAGCACATCAGGCTTCCCTGTCCATCACCAACTCCCAGAGCCTGTTCAAACTCATGTCCATCGTGTCAGTGATGCCATCCAACCATCTCAGTCTCTGTTGTCCCCTTCTTCTCCCACCTTCAATCTTTCCCAGCATCAGGGTCTTTTCCAATGAGTCTGGTTCTTCAAATCAGATGGCCAAAGTATTGGAGTTTTAGCTTCAGCAACAGTACTTTCTAATGAATATTCAGGACTGATTTCCTTTAGCATTGACTAGTTGGATCTCCTTGCAGTCCAAGGGATTCTTCAGAGTCTTCTCCAACACCACAGTTCAAAAACATCAGTTCCTTGGTGCTCAGCTTTCTTTATAGTCCAACCCTCACATCCATACATGACTACTGGAAAAACCATTGCTTTGACTCGACGGACCTTTGTTGGCAAAGTAATGTCTCTGTTTTTGAATATGCTATCTAGGTTGGTCATAGCTTTTCTTCCAGGGAGCAAGCGTCTTTTAATTTCATGGCTCAGTCACCATCTGCAGTGATTTTGGAGCCCAAGAAAATAAAGTCTGCCGCTGTTTCCATTGTTTCCCCATCTATTTGCCATGAAGTGATGGGACCAGGTGCCATGATCTTAGTTTTCTGAATGTTGAGTTTTAAGACAAAATTTTCACTCTCCTCTTTCACTTTCATCAAGAGGCTCTTTAGTTCTTCTTTGATTTCTGCCATAAGGATGGTATCATCTGCATATCTGAGGTTATTGATATTTCTTCCAGAAATCTTGATTTCCAGCTTGTGCTTCATCCAGTCCAGCATTTCTCATGATGTACTCTGCATATAAGTTAAATAAGCAGGGTGACAATATACAGCCTTGACATACTCCTTTCCTGTTTTGGAACCAGTCTGTTGTTCCATGTCCAATTCTAACTGTTGTTTCTTGACATACATACAGATTTCTCAGAAGGCAGGTCAGGTGGTCTGGTATTCCCATCTCTTTCAGAATTTTCCACAGTTTATTGTGATCCACACAGTCATGCCACACTACTTTGGCGTAGTCAATAAAGCAAAAGTAGATGTTTTTCTGAAACTCTCTTGCTTTTTTGATGATCCAACAGATATTGGCAATTTGATGTCTGGTTCCTCTGCCCTTTCTAGTTCCAGCTTGAACATCTGGAAGTTCACGATTCATGTACTGT
The DNA here is from genome assembly GCA_006410635.1 of Cephalophus harveyi. Classification (NCBI taxonomy): domain Eukaryota; kingdom Metazoa; phylum Chordata; class Mammalia; order Artiodactyla; family Bovidae; genus Cephalophus; species Cephalophus harveyi. The sequence continues at coordinate 41,291 of SJYT01015953.1, read as the reverse complement.
TGAAGCCTGGCTTGGAGAATTTTGAGCATTACTTTGCTAGTGTGTGAGATGAGTGCAACTGTGCAGAGGTTTAAACGTTCTTTGGCATTGCCTTTCTTTGGGATTGGAATGAAAACTGACCTTTTCCAGTCCTGTGGCCACTGCTGAGTTTTCCAAATATGCTGACATATTGAGTGCAGCACTTTCACAGCATCATCTTTTAGGATTTGAAATAGCTCAGCTGGAATTCCATCACCTCCACTAGCTTTGTTCATAGTGATGCTTCCTAAGGCCCACTTGACTTCGCACTCCAGGATATCTGGCTCTAGGTGAGTGATCACACCATTGTGGTTATCTGGGTCATGAAGATCTTTTTTGAGTCTGAGTGAACTCCGAGAGATGGTGATGAACAGGGAGGCCTGGCGTGCTGCGATTCATGGGGTCGCAAAGAGTCGGACACGACTGAGCGACTGAACTGAACTGAACTCTGTGTATTCTAGCCACCTTAATATCTTCTGATTCTGTTAGATCCATACCATTTCTGTCCTTTATTGTGCTCATCTTTGCATGAAATGTTCCCTTGGTATCTCTAATATTCTTGAAGAGATCTCTAGTCTTCCCCCATTCAATTGTTTTCCTCTATTTCTTTGCATTGATCATCTTCTGATTCTGTTAGATCCATACCATTTCTGTCCTTTATTGTGCTCATCTTTGCATGAAATGTTCCCTTGGTATCTCTAATATTCTTGAAGAGATCTCTAGTCTTCCCCCATTCGATTGTTTTCCTCTATTTCTTTGCATTGATCACTGAGGAAGGCTTTCTTATCACTCCTTGCTCTTCTTTGGAACTCTGAATCTAAATGGGTATATCTTTCCTTTCCTCCTTTGTCTTTAGATTGTCTTCTTTTCTCAGCTAGCTAGTATTTTTCTTCGGGTTAGTAAAACGCTTATTATAGATAAGCTTTGGTCAAGCAGTAGCCCCTGCAACCTGGATAGGAAGGGAGTTTGGAGGAGAATGGATACAGAGAATGGATATGGCCTAGTCCCTTTGCTGTCCATCTGAAACTATCTCAACATTTCAATTGGCTATACTCCAATATAAAATTTTACAAGTTTTTTAAAAAGTTAAAATTGTATAATTGTAAAAAAAATTTTTTTAAAGCAGTACTGCTTTTTCCCTGTTCAATCCCTGGGTCAGGAAGATCCCCTGGAGAAGGGAATGGCTCCCCACTCCAGTATCCTTGCCTGGAGAATTCCATGGACAGAGGAGCCTGGCAGGCTACAGTCCACGGGGTCAAAAATAGTCAGATGCAACTGAGCAACTAACACATACAGCCCCTGATACTAAGAAGTTTACCAAAGCCTCCCTAAACCCACTCCTGGCCCACCTGGTCTGGAAAAGCTGGAAATTCATCCCACACGCCCTGGTGTCATTTCTCTTACCTCCACCCACTGCATCCTTTCTACCTCCTCTTACACTCCAAGAAGTGAAGTTTGGGGTTTTGACTTGAAAACAATGTTCGACTTCTCTTTTCAACTTTGCTTTTCTAAATGAAATAAGCTCCATATCTTGAACCCTTTTTCCCCCAAAGTACCCTGAGTCATGAAAGCATTTTTAATAGCTTCCTGTGTACTCTCCAACTTTTTCACATCTTTTAAATAGCAGCTGCATCAAGCAGTACCAGTCATGCGATCAGCCAGATGATGGTGTGCCTTCGGTAGGGGGCAGTTGGCAGCAGAAGGACGAGGACTGCTCTGCCCTTGCCCTGAAATCTCCAGCACCTGATTTTTGATTCTTGGCCAGCTTTGTGGAAGCAGCCTGGCTAGAATCGCATTCTCTTGTTGCCCCTAACAATTCCACTGCAGGGAACAGCTTGGTGTGAGGGGGTGGGAGAGGAGGTGGAAAAGCAAGTGAGTGTTACAACTCTGCCTTATATCTGGATGACCTTGGGCAAGCCATTTAACCTCTCTGAGTTTCTGCTTCCTTTTCTGTGAAACAGAAATAAAAACACCCATCCTGCTTTCCTTAACAGACGGTTGTGAGAATAAAGTGAGATGATAGATGTGAAAGTGCTCTGGAAATTGTAAAGCCTGATATAGCTCCAAAGTTTTATCACTAAACAGTGTGATCCATGTACCCCTGATTCCATTCTTCATGACAAAGAGAGCCGTCAACATCAAATGCACAACTGAAGCGTCCCCTGGGGACACGCACAAGTTCTCCTTCCTACTGCCTGAATTACTGATGGGGATAGACATTCCCAAGGCATAGAAAATTCTGCTGGCCTTGGTCCCCTGAGAGCTGTCACAGAAAATATGACAAGGAAGCCTAGAGAAAGATAAAGGGATTAAGGGGCATCAAAGGAAGGGGTTTTGTTTTAGCAAAGACCTTTTCTATAGAGTCTTTAAGGCAGAACTGACTCTTCACTCTCCCCAGATGGTTTCCACGGTGGCCCTGTCAGAAGGCCACAGATGGACACCATGATATCTGTGAGAGCCTCACACTTCCCGAGCAGTCTAAATCATACGCAAGCAATCAAGCTTCCGGGTTTTTCACATTGTGCTTGAGCAGCCAAAAGGCATCAGAGAACAAGTACTCTGCCGACGTCAAAAACAGAACCATGCACATTTGGCCATAATATTTTAATAACAAATGAAATGTGAATCCCCTTGCCACACGGAGGATGGGCTGGAGGAGTTAACTCCATCTGAAGAATAAGCTGGCTTACTGTCAAATAGGATGAAATTGTGTTCCTAGGAATGCATGTCACATTAAACGTAAAAGATGCAGAAAGAGATAATGATGTGGAAAATGTATACAGTACAAATAGAGTTTTAAAATATTAATAGAACGCGGGGAGCCACGGTTGGTAAATCCTCCAGCTCAACTGTTCTGAGAAGCTTGATATTTAGCGACACCTAGTGGTGTCCGATATGAAAGCCTTTACGGGTGTTCTTTTGAGATAAAACAATGAATTCACCAAACTTGCCTACTGGCTGGCACATAGAGTTTGGTTTTAAGCGAACTCTCATTTACTTGCCCATTCCCCATGGACCAGGACCTGAAGAATCACATGCGATGGCGGAATATGGTAACAAGAGTCACGGAGAACAGCCTGCCTCCAGGCCTGCTGTATTTTTCCTTTTTACTTAAATTGGTACTCACAAAAGCCTGCTTTCTTAAAACACAGTAGATGGCTGCAGCCGCAAAAACACGGCATTTGTAGGTCTACAGTCTAAGACACGTCGCCTGGTACAGGCCGGATGTTAAAGAGACAGTGGCACCAAAGAATAACCTCATTCAAAGAATGAACAGCATATTCCATTTTAAAATAATGACTTTTAAAAGATGCTTTTATCCCAAACTAGTAGCCTTTCTCCCTTTTATCCAAGGACTTACTGTGATTTTATATTATATCATCCAAACCTAGCTGGCGTAAACTCTGTCTTAAAGGTCTTCCTGGACAGTGAAGTAGCAAGACAATGTGCCTTCGAAAACTCCAAGTGTCCATATGGCCACACGCTTCAGTTTCTGAGACACTCTTTCTGAGGAGGCTTTTATTATTGAAGAGTCAGTAAAGATCTCTGAGCAAACTGATAGTGAAAGGAACAAGGGTCAGAGAATAACACTCGGATGGGACTTGTTTCAAGTGCAAGAAAATAGCAATTGCTTACTTCCTATCTTTACCTCCGTTTGAAAATTCTCCTGGAATTTTGCCTAAGTATTCATTCATTCTCTTATTCACTCAACAAATAATTCAAGACCAAGATGAGTAAAGTAGAGAAATGAGACCTTTTTGAGACTTTGTTTTAGTCATTGAAATTGTTGGATGAGGTGGTTTTTGATCCCAAATTTAAAATATAATTTGAGCTTGAATAAGCGGATAACGCTTCAGTCCCTTCCTTGCATCACACCCAATTCGATATGGACACCTCAGAAGATGCCTTGTCCTAGATGTAATCTAGGTTGATTCAGATTCTCAAGAGAGTCCCCTGGTGTTCAGAAGCAGTATCTGCATCACATGGAGCTCCCTGCTGCTAGATGAAGACTACAGCCAAGCTCTAAGACCTGGAAGGTTCTGTGCCAGGAGTATGGGTGGAGGGGAAGAGAAGTCGTGGCAGGAGGCACACTCCCTCAGGGCCAGCAGCCTCACCGGAACACACGGATAGCTAGCTACCCACAGAGCTCAGGAGGACAAACGAAATTATGCCTTCACCTGCCAGTGAGCATCTTCCTCCCAACCTTGGCTCCATAGCTCTTATAGCTATTAGGGAAAGCAGCCTAAGCAATGGCCAGCTACTCGTATGAAATATTTACATGCCTTGCTCAATGAGCCCATTCATGTATGGGCTTCAATGCTTCCTCCTCAAAATGGCCTTTTCTGACTATCTATCTCAAATACACCACCCTGATCTGCTTATTGTCGGAGCCCTCTCCTACTCATATTCCTGGCTGCCACTGGAATTGCCACGCCCTCTCCTCTCATCCCCTCCACATCCAAGCCATCATCAGGACCTGATGATTCTTCCTTCTGAATCTCCCTCTGGTGTGTCCTCTGCTACAGACCCTCCATCCGTTCCTTAGTTCAGGCTCTCATTGCCTTTTATCTCCCACTTGGCTACTGAAAGAACCTCCCTTTTATGGCTAAGTGCTATTTCATTTTATAAAGGAATCACATCTTTATCCACTCCTCTATCAGTGGACACTTAGGTTGCCTTTACGTCCTGACTATTGTAAACAGTGCTGCAGTGGACATACACGTATCTTTCTGAATTGTGGTTTTCACAGCATATACAGACAGAGGAGCCTGGCAGGCTACAGTCCATGGAGTCACCAAGTGCTGAACGTAATTTAGCAACTAAACAACAACAAATAGCCTGTAGTGGGATTGCTGGGTCATATGCTAGTTTAAGGAACCTCCACAGTGGTCTCCATAGTGACTTATCAATTTATATTCCTACCAACAGTGTAGTTGTTGTTGTTGTGACTAAACAACAAGATGGGTGAGATGGGGATGGGGTGGGAGAGAGGTCCAAGACGGAACGACGTACGTATACATAGAGCTGGTTCACTCTGTTGTACAGCAGAAATTAAGACAGCACTGTAAAGCAAGTACACTCCAATGTTTACAAATTAAATAAACGAATGAACCTCCCTGCCCTCAAGGTCGCCTCCTCCAGTTTGTCCTCCATACCAAGTCAGAACAGACTTTCTACTCCTGCCCCCGTGAGCCTCCTACCTACTTAACTTTCTAAGTCCTGACATGTACACGAAGACGTTCAAATTTCCCTAGGACCTGAATCCTCAGCCCTCATCCCTCGCCATCCCCCAAAGGCACACCGTTTCATGCACACACAGGTAGTGGAACGTTCCACCACCTTCTATGGCTCTGTACCATTTCACAAGCTGCTCCTTCTACTAGGATGCCCCATCTTCCCAGATATTGAAGGATATATATACTCTCCTCCTCAGCCTCCTTCCCTACAGATTCAGCTGTTCTCTCCTTTGAGTCATCACAGCACTTTGCTTTATCTCTTCAATAACTTTCTCGTACGTTTCTCACAATAGTTCTGTTCAACTATATGTCTCCTCCAATAGACTGTGAGGCCCTCAAGAGCTAGGCACTATTTGTATTATTCTTTGTATCTCCAGCATTTAGCATAGTGCCAGACACAGATTTAATGGTCTAAAAGTGTTGGTTGAATGAATAAAAATTGTAAGGCATCAATTAAATCAACAACATGGAGAGATTTTTTTTCAGCACCAGAGCATCTAATAACTGTGTCTCCTCTTTGCTACCCCAGTCTTCACTATGTGATGCAGTCCATGGGGTCAGAAAGAGTTGGACATGACCTAGTGGCTGAAGAACAACAACAAGTCTTCACTATTCAACAGTCTCTTCCCTATTTGCCTTTGTCTCTAAGAGAATTCTGATCTCCTTCAAGGAAATACTTTCTCCTCCAGGTAGCCCATAAGGGAAATTTGATCTCATTCCCAGCTTCACAATGTTCCAAAGGTAATCTCATTTCCATCCTTTTCCGGTGATTGGTTCCACAAGGGCATATCACTGAATTCAGACCTGGGAAACATAAGAAAATATTTGAAGAAGAAGCCTACCCACGAAGGCCAGCAAAGCCAAGAGCATCTTGGGAAATGGGGCAAGAGCCCCTAGATTAAGCCAGCACTGAAGCCTGCTCTATCTCTGGACTTCCAATCATGTGGTCCAGTAAACATAAACATCCATTTGACCACAGTGTGATAGAAAGGATTCTCCAGAGAAACAGAACCCATTGGAGATGTGTGAGTATGTAGATACACTGGTTTCTAGATAGATAAATATGTAAGTAGATAGATGGATAGATTGATTTTAAAGAATTGGCTCACACAATTATGGAGATTCAAGTCCAAAATCTGTAGGGTAGGTCAGCAGGCTGGAGACCTAGGGAAGAGCTGATGTTGCAGCTCAGATGCAAAGTCAGCCTGGAGCTCAATTCTTTCTTCCTCTGGGAACAGTGCACGTGTACATGCTCAGTGGTGTCCAGATTTTTGCGACCTCATGTACTGCCCGTCTAGTCAAGGCTATGGTTTTTCCAGCGGTCATGTATGGATGTGAGAGTTGGTCTACTAAGAAAGCTGAGCACCAAAGAATTGATGCTTTTGAACTGTGGTGTTGGAGAAGACTCTTGAGAGTCCCTTGGACTGCAAGGAGAGCCAACCAGTCCATCCTAAGGGAGATCAGTCCTGTTCATTGGAGGGATTAATGTTGAAGCTGAAACTCCAATACTTTGGCCACCTGATGCGAAGAGCTGACTCATTTGAAAAGACCCTGATGCTGGGAAAGATTGAGGGCAGGAGAAGGGGACGACAGAGGATGAGATGGTTAGATGGCATCACCTACTCAATGGATATGGGTTTGGGTGAACTCTAGGAGTTGGTGATGGACAGGGAGGCCTGGCATGCTGCGGTTCATGGGGTTGCAAAGAGTCAGACATGACTGAGCAACTGAACTGAAGACTGAACATGAACTGTAGCCCACTGGGCTCCTCTGTCAATGGGATTCTCCAGGCAAGAATATTAGAGAGGGTTGCCAAGCCCTGCTCCAGGGGGTCTTCTCAACCCAGGGATTGAACCCAAGTCTCTTATCTCCCCTGCATTGGCAGGTGAGTCCTTTACCACTAGCACCACCTGGGAAGTCCCTGGGAACAGTAGTCTTTTCATTAAGTTCTGTAACTGATAGGATGAGGCCCACCCACATTATGGAAGGTAATCTGTTTTATTCAAAGTGTACTGATTTAAATGTCTGTCTTATCCAGGAAATACCTTCACAGCAACATCCACATATATTTTACCAAACATCTGGGTACCAAGATCTAGACAAGTTGACACATAAAATTAACCATCACACAGTCTCTGTCCTGTGTATTATAAGTCTGCTGATGGCTTCCCTGGTGGTTCAGATAGTAAAGAATCTACTTGCAATGCAGGAGAAGTAGGTTCAGTCCCTGTGTTGGGAAGATCCCCTGGAGAAAGTGATGGCTACCCGCTCCAGTGTTCCTGCCTGGAAAATTCCCTGGTCAGGGGAGTCTGGCAGGCTACAGTCCACAAGTTCACAAAGAGTTGGACACAACTGAGCAGCTCACACTTTCACTTGTCCTTCATTGTTTATTTTCTCCAGTGGTGCTATGCCTACACTGTTATTCAGCCACTCACTCTTTGCAGGCCTGTGGACTGCACATACCAGGTTTTCCTGTTGTTCTCTATCTCCCAGAGTTTGCTCAGATTCATGTTCACTGAGTCAGTGATGCTAGCTAACCAACTCATCCTTTGCCACCCTCGTATCTCACAAGTTACCTCACAGTGTGTCTGTATGTCACAATGTGTGAATTCTCACTTGGAGGAAGCAGAAATGAGGTTGGAGTGGGAACTCCAGAGAGACAGAGGTCATGAGCCATTGACCATAGCCAGTGGCATGAATGCATTGACTGAGCAGAGACTCTCCATACTTCATACTGGAGATCAGCTTCTCACAACCCACAAAGTAATAATCATGAAGATGTGTCTCCATGGGACACTTGGACACCTGCACATATATTTTCCGTTCAATATCATTTTATATTCTTTCCAAAGTGAGGAAGGAATAAAAACATAAATGGAGTAAGAGAAAATAAGGAGAGTCAAAATCATGAAGGTTAATAACTTGCTTTCCTGATGCATTTGGAAATACCACTATCTTTAAAGCTTTTATAAATTTTTCATATAATTCAAAATTAGTCTCCACATTGAAGTCCTCCAAGCAGGAACACCTTAATTTAAATGGTCACCCTAGTAGTAGAATAGATACCTTACCCACTCCCACCCCATCCCCATGCTGGACCTGAAGCTTGCTCATTACTCGAGCACTCCTTTGGCCAACATTACTCGAGCTTCATTTGGAGCCTGGCAGAATGCTGGAGTTGCCTAGAATATGGAGAGTTCAGAATAAGGGGCTTTCTAATTTCAAAATGCTTCTCATTTAATTTCAAAGCACCATCCACATACTTGTGATTGCCAATTTTATGTGACTTGGCTAGGCCACAGTGTCCATCTATTTGGTCAACAATTATGCTGGCTGTTTCTATGAGGGTATTTGAATTAGGAAGGGATGATTTTAACATTTAAACAGGTAGACATTGAGTAAAGCAGATTGCCCTCCCTCATGTGGGTGGGCCTTATCTGTTCCATTGAAGGCTTGAATAAAACAAAAAGACTGACCTCTTCCCAACAAGAGGGAATTCTGCCAGCAGACAGCCTTTGGACTTCATCAGCAGCATGGCCTTTCCTCCTGGTGTCCAGCCCTCTGGCCCATGCTACAGATTCTGGGCTTGCCAGCCTCCTTAATTGTGGAATACAGACACACATCTTATTGGTTCTATTTCTATAGAGCATTACTACAACACTCAAGGTGATTCTTGAAGCATAAAATGTCACAGGTCTCATTAAAAATAACAGGAGGCACAGGAGAAGAGTCTGGCAGATAGAACAGAAGAGGGTTTTCAGAAATCATGGATCAGAGCTCAGCCTCAAATAAGAGAGACAATTGAAAGAGGCCAAGAAAAAGAGAAAAGGCATCCAGAAAAGAGAAGAAGCACTCAAAAAGAGTTAGTAACAGCTTCTAGATCCTGAGCACTGCCTCTCTACCAGGCTCTGCCCGTTTCAGCCTCTTTGCTGCTCTCAACCACACCCTTTCCTGGTCTGTGGAGGAGAGAACAGAAGGGCCTTGAGCCCCAGTAGAACGTGCCCCATCTTGCTCTCCCTCACTTCTGGGCCTCTTTGGAATGCTCTCCACCACCCTCAAGTCCTCCTGCTTAGACCCTTGCCCAACATCTTCAGCTCCTCCAGGTCTCAGCCTGCATGTCATGAACCCCCTAGTTTATAACCTTCTGCTTACTTCTGTCTCTGCTGGCCACGCTGGGTAGGGGGGGTCATAGCACCCAGCACCAGATGATGTTTGCTGAATGAATNTGGCTAAGTGCTATTTCATTTTATAAAGGAATCACATCTTTATCCACTCCTCTATCAGTGGACACTTAGGTTGCCTTTACGTCCTGACTATTGTAAACAGTGCTGCAGTGGACATACACGTATCTTTCTGAATTGTGGTTTTCACAGCATATACAGACAGAGGAGCCTGGCAGGCTACAGTCCATGGAGTCACCAAGTGCTGAACGTAATTTAGCAACTAAACAACAACAAATAGCCTGTAGTGGGATTGCTGGGTCATATGCTAGTTTAAGGAACCTCCACAGTGGTCTCCATAGTGACTTATCAATTTATATTCCTACCAACAGTGTAGTTGTTGTTGTTGTGACTAAACAACAAGATGGGTGAGATGGGGATGGGGTGGGAGAGAGGTCCAAGACGGAACGACGTACGTATACATAGAGCTGGTTCACTCTGTTGTACAGCAGAAATTAAGACAGCACTGTAAAGCAAGTACACTCCAATGTTTACAAATTAAATAAACGAATGAACCTCCCTGCCCTCAAGGTCACCTCCTCCAGTTTGTCCTCCATACCAAGTCAGAACAGACTTTCTACTCCTGCCCCCGTGAGCCTCCTACCTACTTAACTTTCTAAGTCCTGACATGTACACGAAGACGTTCAAATTTCCCTAGGACCTGAATCCTCAGCCCTCATCCCTCGCCATCCCCCAAAGGCACACCGTTTCATGCACACACAGGTAGTGGAACGTTCCACCACCTTCTATGGCTCTGTACCATTTCACAAGCTGCTCCTTCTACTAGGATGCCCCATCTTCCCAGATATTGAAGGATATATATACTCTCCTCCTCAGCCTCCTTCCCTACAGATTCAGCTGTTCTCTCCTTTGAGTCATCACAGCACTTTGCTTTATCTCTTCAATAACTTTCTCGTACGTTTCTCACAATAGTTCTGTTCAACTATATGTCTCCTCCAATAGACTGTGAGGCCCTCAAGAGCTAGGCACTATTTGTATTATTCTTTGTATCTCCAGCATTTAGCATAGTGCCAGACACAGATTTAATGGTCTAAAAGTGTTGGTTGAATGAATAAAAATTGTAAGGCATCAATTAAATCAACAACATGGAGAGATTTTTTTTCAGCACCAGAGCATCTAATAACTGTGTCTCCTCTTTGCTACCCCAGTCTTCACTATGTGATGCAGTCCATGGGGTCAGAAAGAGTTGGACATGACCTAGTGGCTGAAGAACAACAACAAGTCTTCACTATTCAACAGTCTCTTTCCTATTTGCCTTTGTCTCTAAGAGAATTCTGATCTCCTTCAAGGAAATACTTTCTCCTCCAGGTAGCCCATAAGGGAAATTTGATCTCATTCCCAGCTTCACAATGTTCCAAAGATAATCTCATTTCCATCCTTTTCCGGTGATTGGTTCCACAAGGGCATATCACTGAATTCAGACCTGGGAAACATAAGAAAATATTTGAAGAAGAAGCCTACCCACGAAGGCCAGCAAAGCCAAGAGCATCTTGGGAAATGGGGCAAGAGCCCCTAGATTAAGCCAGCACTGAAGCCTGCTCTATCTCTGGACTTCCAATCATGTGGTCCAGTAAACATAAACATCCATTTGACCACAGTGTGATAGAAAGGATTCTCCAGAGAAACAGAACCCATTGGAGATGTGTGAGTATGTAGATACACTGGTTTCTAGATAGATAAATATGTAAGTAGATAGATGGATAGATTGATTTTAAAGAATTGGCTCACACAATTATGGAGATTCAAGTCCAAAATCTGTAGGGTAGGTCAGCAGGCTGGAGACCTAGGGAAGAGCTGATGTTGCAGCTCAGATGCAAAGTCAGCCTGGAGCTCAATTCTTTCTTCCTCTGGGAACAGTGCACGTGTACATGCTCAGTGGTGTCCAGATTTTTGCGACCTCATGTACTGCCCGTCTAGTCAAGGCTATGGTTTTTCCAGCGGTCATGTATGGATGTGAGAGTTGGTCTACTAAGAAAGCTGAGCACCAAAGAATTGATGCTTTTGAACTGTGGTGTTGGAGAAGACTCTTGAGAGTCCCTTGGACTGCAAGGAGAGCCAACCAGTCCATCCTAAGGGAGATCAGTCCTGTTCATTGGAGGGATTAATGTTGAAGCTGAAACTCCAATACTTTGGCCACCTGATGCGAAGAGCTGACTCATTTGAAAAGACCCTGATGCTGGGAAAGATTGAGGGCAGGAGAAGGGGACGACAGAGGATGAGATGGTTAGATGGCATCACCTACTCAATGGATATGGGTTTGGGTGAACTCTAGGAGTTGGTGATGGACAGGGAGGCCTGGCATGCTGCGGTTCATGGGGTTGCAAAGAGTCAGACATGACTGAGCAACTGAACTGAAGACTGAACATGAACTGTAGCCCACTGGGCTCCTCTGTCAATGGGATTCTCCAGGCAAGAATATTAGAGAGGGTTGCCAAGCCCTGCTCCAGGGGGTCTTCTCAACCCAGGGATTGAACCCAAGTCTCTTATCTCCCCTGCATTGGCAGGTGAGTCCTTTACCACTAGCACCACCTGGGAAGTCCCTGGGAACAGTAGTCTTTTCATTAAGTTCTGTAACTGATAGGATGAGGCCCACCCACATTATGGAAGGTAATCTGTTTTATTCAAAGTGTACTGATTTAAATGTCTGTCTTATCCAGGAAATACCTTCACAGCAACATCCACATATATTTTACCAAACATCTGGGTACCAAGATCTAGACAAGTTGACACATAAAATTAACCATCACACAGTCTCTGTCCTGTGTATTATAAGTCTGCTGATGGCTTCCCTGGTGGTTCAGATAGTAAAGAATCTACTTGCAATGCAGGAGAAGTAGGTTCAGTCCCTGTGTTGGGAAGATCCCCTGGAGAAAGTGATGGCTACCCGCTCCAGTGTTCCTGCCTGGAAAATTCCCTGGTCAGGGGAGTCTGGCAGGCTACAGTCCACAAGTTCACAAAGAGTTGGACACAACTGAGCAGCTCACACTTTCACTTGTCCTTCATTGTTTATTTTCTCCAGTGGTGCTATGCCTACACTGTTATTCAGCCACTCACTCTTTGCAGGCCTGTGGACTGCACATACCAGGTTTTCCTGTTGTTCTCTATCTCCCAGAGTTTGCTCAGATTCATGTTCACTGAGTCAGTGATGCTAGCTAACCAACTCATCCTTTGCCACCCTCGTATCTCACAAGTTACCTCACAGTGTGTCTGTATGTCACAATGTGTGAATTCTCACTTGGAGGAAGCAGAAATGAGGTTGGAGTGGGAACTCCAGAGAGACAGAGGTCATGAGCCATTGACCATAGCCAGTGGCATGAATGCATTGACTGAGCAGAGACTCTCCATACTTCATACTGGAGATCAGCTTCTCACAACCCACAAAGTAATAATCATGAAGATGTGTCTCCATGGGACACTTGGACACCTGCACATATATTTTCCGTTCAATATCATTTTATATTCTTTCCAAAGTGAGGAAGGAATAAAAACATAAATGGAGTAAGAGAAAATAAGGAGAGTCAAAATCATGAAGGTTAATAACTTGCTTTCCTGATGCATTTGGAAATACCACTATCTTTAAAGCTTTTATAAATTTTTCATATAATTCAAAATTAGTCTCCACATTGAAGTCCTCCAAGCAGGAACACCTTAATTTAAATGGTCACCCTAGTAGTAGAATAGATACCTTACCCACTCCCACCCCATCCCCATGCTGGACCTGAAGCTTGCTCATTACTCGAGCACTCCTTTGGCCAACATTACTCGAGCTTCATTTGGAGCCTGGCAGAATGCTGGAGCTGCCTAGAATATGGAGAGTTCAGAATAAGGGGCTTTCTAATTTCAAAATGCTTCTCATTTAATTTCAAAGCACCATCCACATACTTGTGATTGCCAATTTTATGTGACTTGGCTAGGCCACAGTGTCCATCTATTTGGTCAACAATTATGCTGGCTGTTTCTATGAGGGTATTTGAATTAGGAAGGGATGATTTTAACATTTAAACAGGTAGACATTGAGTAAAGCAGATTGCCCTCCCTCATGTGGGTGGGCCTTATCTGTTCCATTGAAGGCTTGAATAAAACAAAAAGACTGACCTCTTCCCAACAAGAGGGAATTCTGCCAGCAGACAGCCTTTGGACTTCATCAGCAGCATGGCCTTTCCTCCTGGTGTCCAGCCCTCTGGCCCATGCTACAGATTCTGGGCTTGCCAGCCTCCTTAATTGTGGAATACAGACACACATCTTATTGGTTCTATTTCTATAGAGCATTACTACAACACTCAAGGTGATTCTTGAAGCATAAAATGTCACAGGTCTCATTAAAAATAACAGGAGGCACAGGAGAAGAGTCTGGCAGATAGAACAGAAGAGGGTTTTCAGAAATCATGGATCAGAGCTCAGCCTCAAATAAGAGAGACAATTGAAAGAGGCCAAGAAAAAGAGAAAAGGCATCCAGAAAAGAGAAGAAGCACTCAAAAAGAGTTAGTAACAGCTTCTAGATCCTGAGCACTGCCTCTCTACCAGGCTCTGCCCGTTTCAGCCTCTTTGCTGCTCTCAACCACACCCTTTCCTGGTCTGTGGAGGAGAGAACAGAAGGGCCTTGAGCCCCAGTAGAACGTGCCCCATCTTGCTCTCCCTCACTTCTGGGCCTCTTTGGAATGCTCTCCACCACCCTCAAGTCCTCCTGCTTAGACCCTTGCCCAACATCTTCAGCTCCTCCAGGTCTCAGCCTGCATGTCATGAACCCCCTAGTTTATAACCTTCTGCTTACTTCTGTCTCTGCTGGCCACGCTGGGTAGGGGGGGTCATAGCACCCAGCACCAGATGATGTTTGCTGAATGAATGAATGGGAAAGAACCAAGGGAGGAAGTAGAAAGGGCACAGCGCGCAAGCTGGGCGGTCCAGCCCTGCACGCTGCAGGTGAGCACACTTACAGAGGCAGCACGGTCACCCTCGCGGCTTCCCACTGCCTCCAGGATGCGAGAATCTAGACATCTGCGGACAGGCACCTGCCCTGTGGCAGATCATACCAAAGCCAGGCCTCTCTGCTTTTGCTGAGCTGTGCTCACACCAAAGCCTGAAACTATCCTGGCCTCGTCAGGCATGGATACACCAGCGGGCCGTCAGGCACCTGAGTGCCTGAGACAGCCGGCTCTGTCCTGGAGGCTAGCGGGGAAAGGGGCAAGCAAGCGAAGCAGGCGGCTGCCCTTCCCCTCACCCCCAGGGGTCGTTCACGCACGACTGCCTTGGATTCTCTAATTTTCTTGAAGAGATCTCTAGTCTTTCCCATTCTGTTGTTTTCCTCTATTTCTTTGCACTGATCACTGAAGAAGGCTTTCTTATCTCTTCTTGCTATTCTTTGGAACTCTGCATTCAGGTGCTTATATCTGCCTATCAACTCCTCCCCAACCTTCCAACGCAGACCTCTTCATTCACTACCCATGGTTTTACATGTTTCTAGAGCAAAGAAGAGGTTATATAATTCCAAAATGCTTCACACCATAAACTAACAAGCATTGACTAGGTAGCAGCTACAGAGTCTGCAGAAACACAGGGACCATACAGCACAAAAAAATGATCTAGGGCCATCTCTCAGCCTGTATACTCCAGCAAGGGCCCGTTTCTTGCCTTGATTTTCTTATGGTTCATCTGTCACCTAATTCTGACGTCCACCCAAGCGCTAAATGGATTTTAAGCCTTTTAACCTAAAACTCTCTGCCACCTCATTCATTAGACCCAGAAACCAGACACAGAGTGGGGCCTGATAAATATTTGCCACAAAGGGCGCCGGCTGCCACCTGCGTACTGGTGAAGGAGGCCGAGGCCCTGCCTGGCCTGCAGGAGGTGGGAACCTTGGCCTTCCTGCTGGGCTTCCCGGTGGCTCCTCACCTTTCTGAGGTGAGAAAAGCTGAAGGCAGGGCTCACACTGCAGCGTGGCCTTTTTAGCAATTATGGTTTGCTGCACTTCTTGTTGGACAACGCCATGTTCGAACTGACTGCCTGGCACATGTAGGAGCGGACAAGGAGAAGAAGGTGGAGCCTTCCTCCTCTCACTACTGCGTGAACCCGATGGCTGCCCTGGGCAGGGTGGGCATTCAAGCCAACGTGGAGAGGCCTTCTGCACATCATTCTAACCATCAATATCTCCAGGATTTCAGCTCACCTATTGATGAAATGGATGCTTTTCACTTAAAAAAGAAAAAAAAGAAAAAACCAGGCTTGACTTAGAGGTATGAATCATTTTCTTTCCAAAGAGCTCAAAGACAATGGGATACTGAGTCATCACTATTAGCATCTGGGGTTGTAACAGACACTTTGGTGCATTTCTGCCTCCTTTAACTTTCACAGTAACTTTACAAGGTAGACCATAGGTGTGAAGCAGAAAATAGGACTCAATAGGTAACTAACTCATTCAAGGGCCCACAGGAGGGCAGCCTGGATATGCCCCAGCAAGCCCAGCAAAGGACCAGTTTGGGACCTTAAAATACAAACCTTCTAAAGGTGTGTGTATGTGTGTGTACATACATGTACACATACACATGTGTAGTGTGTATATATATGTACACATATCTACATATATAAACACATGGATACACATATCTACATATATAAACACATGGATACACATATCTACATATATAAACACATGGATACACATATCTACATATATAAACACATGGATACACATATCTACATATATAAACACATACAGACTTATAGACAGTCAGCCCTCCATATCCTGGGGGATTCACATGCTCAAATTCAACCAACCTCAATGAAAAATATTCAGGGAAGGGGGAGGAAGTCCAGAAAATTCCAAAAACTAAACTTGAGGGCAGCTATTTACACAATATTTTCATTGCATTTACAACTATTTACATAGCATTTGTACAAATGTGGACAAAATGTGGTCCACTGGAGAATGGCAAACCACTTCAATATTCTTGCCTTGAGAACTCCATGAACAGTATGAAAAGGCAAAAAGATAGGACATTGAAAGATGAACTCCCCAGGTGCCCAGCATGCTACTGGAGATCAGTGGAGAAATTACTCCAGAAAGAATGAAGGGAGCCAAAGCAAAAACAACACCCAGTTGTGGATGTGACTGGTGATGGAAGCAAGGTCCAATGCTGTAAAGAGCAATATTGCATAGGAACCTGGAATATTATTAATATTAATCATTAATCATTTGCCATCCATTAATCACGGCAAACTGGAACTGGTCAAACAGGAGATAGTGAGAGTAAATGTTGACAAAAAAGATTTTCACGACGCAGATAATCACGATGGTATGATCACTCACCTAGAGCCAGATATCCTGGAATGTAAAGTAAAGTGGGCCTTAGGAAGCATCACTATGAACAAAGCTAGTGGAGGTGATGGAATTCCAGTTAAGCTATTTCAAATCCTGAAAGATGATGCTGTGAAAGAGCTGCCCTCAATATGTCAGCAAATTTGGAAAACTCAGCAGTGGCCACAGGACTGGAAAAGGTCAGTTTTCATTCCAATTCCAAAGAAAGGCAATGCCAAAGAATACTCAAACTACCACACAATTGCACTCATCTCACACGCTGGTAAAGTAATGCTCAAAATTCTCCAAGCCAGGCTTCAGCAATACATGAACCGTGAACTTCCAGATGTTCAAGCTGAATCTAGAAAAGGCACAGGAGCCAGAGATCAAATTGCCAACAACTTCTGGATCATTAAAAAGGCAAGAGAGTTCCAGAAAAACATCTATTTCTGCTTTATTGACTATGCTAAAGCCTTTGACTGTGTGGATCACAATAAACTGTGGAAAATTCTGAAAGAGATGGGAACACCAGACCACCTGATCTGCCTCTTGAGAAACCTATATGCAGGTCAGGAAGCAACAGTTAGAACTGGACATGGAACAACAGACTGGTTCCAAATAGGAAAAGGAGTATGTCAAGCCTGTATATTGTCACCCTGCTTATTTAACTTATATGCAGAGTACATCATGAGAAATGCTGGGCTGGAGGAAGCACAAGCTTGGAACAACAGACTGGTTCCAAATAGGAAAAGGAGTATGTCAAGCCTGTATATTGTCACCCTGCTTATTTAACTTATATGCAGAGTACATCATGAGAAACGCTGGGCTGGAGGAAGCACAAGCTGGAATCAAGATTGCTGGAAGAAAAATCAATAACCTCAGATATGCAGATGACACCACCCTTATGGCAGAAAATGAAGAAGAATAGTCTCTTGATGAAAGTGAAAGAGGAGATTGAAAAGTTGGCTTGAAGTTCAACATTCAGAAAACTAAGATCATGGCATCTGGTCCCATCATTTCATGGCAAATAGATGGGGAAACAGTGTAAACAGTTCTGACTTTATTTTGGGGGGCTCCAAAATCACTGCAGATGGGGATTGTAGCCATGAAATTAAAAGACGCTGACTCCTTGGAAGGAAAGTTATGACCAACCTAGAGAACTTATTAAAAAGCAGAGACATTACTTTGCCAACAAAGGTCTGTCTAGTCAAGGTTATCGTTTTTCCAGTAGTCATGTATGGATGTGAGAGTTGGACTATAAAGAAAGCTGAGTGCCGAAGAACTGATGCTTTTTAACTGTGGTGTTGGAGAAGACTCTTGAGAGTCCCTTGGACTGCAAGGAGATCCAACCAGTCCATCCTAAAGGAAATCAGTCCTGAGTGTTCATTGGACTGATGTTGAAGCTGAAACTCCAATACTTTGGCCACCTGATGTGAAGAGCTGACTCATTTGAAAAGACCCTGATGCTGGGAAAGATTAAGGGCACGAGGAGAAGTGGATGACAGAGGATGAGATGGTTGGATGGCATCACCAACCCAATGGACATGAGTTTGGGTGGACTCTGGGAGTTGGTGATGGACAGGGAGGCCTGGTGTGCTGTGGTCCATGAGGTGGCAGAGTCAGACATGACTGAGCAACTGAACTGAACATAGCATTTACATTGTATTAGGTACTATAGCAATCCAGAGGTAATTTGAAGTATACAGAAGGATTGCATAGGTTACATGGAAGCACTACATCATTTTGTGTAAGGGACTTGAAGCATCCTTGTATTTTCATATCTGTGGGAAATCCTTGAACCAGTCCTCCATAGACAACAAGGAGCAACTATATACTTCTTTCTTTAGGGTCAAATTAAGAGATTTATTATGTGTTTTAAACTTTGCAGCTGATCTTATAATGTAATTTTCTATCATTGTGTAATATTTCCTTTGAAATTGTTTTGAGTTGGTCCTGCACAGTCATAAAGGATGGGGTCATCCAGTCTATTCTCCTTAATCTTTTTTCATATTATCCACATATATAAAATGATAATAATTATATACCCTGCTGTGGTAATCTGGGGGAAATTTGAGCATATCTCTTTGAAACTTGGTGTAATAACATTACATTTTCTTTGTTTTTATATAATCATGATAAAAATAAAAGATAATAGGGAATATGTTGAATATTGAACTAGAATAAAACTTTTCCCAAATCTTTTCATATTTTTTAATGAGAACTTGAGCTTGCTTCCGTGAAGATAGCAAGCATAACTTTCTTATACAAGATTTTAAGGCTGAAATGGCTACACACAATTCCTGATCAACAGTTTTTACTGGTGACCCTTGAAATTTGTGAGAGTCACATCAATGAGAAATTTTGTACACATACATATAATAAAAATTTTAAACCCATTGAAAATTTCACAACAGTGAAAATTATATTTTAAAAACCTAACCACTCTTCTTTCTTTTCAGTGGCAATATAATATTGAAATGTATTTAATGATGGGAACAGATTTTTGATCCAATGAACTTTACTACCTCAGACATTTCAAAATAATAACACTCTTTAAGTTGGAGGGTATGAATATCACCCTCCAGAGCCAATCACCTACAAAAGAGACAAGGAAGCCTTCGTCTGTGTGGGAGGCCTAATATATCTATGCTGTGATTCCTGGGACCTGTGAATATGCTACTTCACTAGCAAATGGTTAGCTAAAGACTCTTGAGATGGGAGGATGCTCCTGATTACCCATGTGGACTCTGTGTAATCCCAAGGGTTCTTATAAGAAAAAGTAGAAGCAGTCGAGTCAGAGAAGATATGACAACAGAAACTGAGGGCAGAGTCAGGGAGATATTTGAAGACGCCATGCTGCCGACTTTGAAGATGGAGGGAGGGGCCACAAGTCGAGGAATCCAAGTGGCTTCAGATAGTTAGAAAAGGTTAAGGAAGAGAAAGATTCTCCCCTACTGCCTCCAAAAGGAATGCAGTCCTGCCAACATCTTGATTTTTGGCCCAGTGAATCCTATCTCTGACATCTGACCTCTAGGACTGTAAGATAATAAACCTGTGTTGCTTTAAGCCACTAAGTTTGTGGGAATACTAATGGAAAACTAACGTACCTAGAGCGTGGCCCACAAGGAACCCTAGCCAGCCTCCGCACCTCCCCCACCTCCAAACACCTACTTTTGGGGCAGCAAACACACAGATTCTCCAACAGCTCCACAGGCCCATGTCCACAGGTGGCAGACTGTACTCCCCAGTCGGCGGCTGAAGTAGGTCTCTGGGGAAAAGAGCTCCCTGACCTCACTCAGAATAGCAACCTAGGGCCATGCATGCTGGGTTTTGCTCAACACTGTTGTCCCCAAGGGGACCACAGAGCAGCCTGAGCTCCACTTGGGTTACCCTCCCAAGGCTGCTCGGGAGCTCCTGCCACTGCAGGCCCTGCCCTGCCACCTTACGGCTGAGAGTAACAAAGTCTTGGGCTTCCCAGGTAGCTAAGTGGTAGAGAATCCACCTGACAATGCAGGAGATGCAGGTTCGATCCCTGGGTCGGGAAGATCTCCTGGAGGAGGACATGGCAACCCACTTCAGTTTTCTTGCTTGGAAAATCCCATTAACAGAGGAGCCTGGTGGGCTAAAGTCCATGGGGTCACAAAGAGTCAGACACGACTTAGTGACTGAGCAGCAGTGATGTCTTACAGCAACACAGGTACCCACTGTGACATCTGAGTATACCAATGACTAACCATCAGGAATCACTGACTTCTGTGGCCTTTGTTACCAAGTTTGGTACACAACAATACACCACCTGCCTTTGCACCATGACTCTTGCCCTCTCCAGAACTACTCAGTAGATCTGTGTCTTATACTTCCACTATTAAGGGTACTGTTTATTTCAATGAGAGGAATGCGTTTATACTTCAGTTCTATTAGGATCCCTGAGTTAACTCATATAATATTTCCCTTTTATTCCAGTGATATTTTGGTGCTAATTATAGACTGTTGCCTTGGCATGTCTTAAACTGGTTTTGATAAATCTCACTTCTCTCCTGCTAGTGTGTGTGTGTGTGTGCACATATGCACACACACACACACACTTGTGCACGCACACCCACATGCACACATTTTCTTTTGGAGTGGCATAGCCAATGAAGACATTCTGAAGTTTCCAAAGTCACCCCGTGAGTATACTCAGTCACTTCAGTCGTGTCCAACTCTTTGTGACCCCATGGACTTTAGCTCACCAGGCTCCTCTGTCCGTGGGATTTTCCAAGCAAGAATACTGGAGAGGGTTGCCATTTCCTCCTCCAGGGGATCTTCCTGTCCCAGCAATCAAATCTGAGTCTCTTGTGTCTCCTGCATTGGCAGGTGGATTCTTTACCACTAAGCCACTTGGGAAACCCCCAAAGCTACCCCACCCCTCACTATTCCTAGCGCTAACCCTCAGTCAGATGACACTGACACAGCTGTGCCAGTCATACATATATAGAGAGAGATTCATCAGGGCTCCAAGTTGACTGGTTAGTGCCTGTGCTTCCAGTTAAGTCATTTTAGCATAACCCTTGTTGCACCACTTGCCTGAGAATTAGCCGTCTGACGACCCTGGGGAACCAGCCTTTCAAGGGTTCTGACGTGAGCAATGACCCAAGAAACTTTGTTGTAGATTTGAATATATGTGCAAGAATAGAATAGATATACCAAGTCATATTCATAATTATTCCCTTCAAGAGGTTTAAAAACCATTATACCTGTTTCTCCTTCTGAGAATTAGCCATTTCTATACCCTAAAGTCAGTCCTTTGCTGTCCTTTTCAAATTTGTCAAAGTCAGTCCCCTGCAAGCTACAGAGTGGCTGCTCTTTATGCATTTTTCTTTCTCAAAAGATAAGGAAGGAAACAGGAAAACCTATAGAACAAGAGTTTGTGGCCCCATCTATCTCTTTTCTCAGATGCGTCATCCTCCTCATAGCACTTCTGTCTGAAGATTTCCAAAGCTCTTTTGAACAATTTGTGTAGGGCTCAGAGGTCGAAATCCCTCCTCACCTGTGGCCAGCATGACAAACCCACCGCTGACGAGGATGAACGCCAGCACAGCCACGCCCTCCCTGCTCTCCTTCAGTGCTAAAGTCAGTCTGGTCCTCACACTCTGAGTCTGGAGAACAGCAAACAACTTCACACTTCCTTGCAACACTAGCTGGAATGATGCCAAACATAAGCTCCCTGAGTGCTCCAATGTGGCTTCTATTTTAGAAACAGAAATTTAGACCCAAGAGGGTCCCTCTAATCATCTGACAGTAACGGGACAAATCAGGAGAAGAACACTGAATAGAGAGCCAGGAACAAATCTCCCTTTGTCTTGGACAGCTGGTGGATGCAACGCCTTGAGTCCAGGCCTACAACTTTCTGTCTCTCCTTGTGGCACAAGCTCCCCCTTCACCATCCCACCCTGTCATGGACATGCCCACAGGAACAGGCAGGCACTCCACCAAGAAGAGGGCTATTCTGTGCCTGAAAGTTGAGTAATGGGCTGTGATGGACTTTCTTGAGAAGGAAGACACCATCAGGAGCTGAACACCTTCCTAAGAAAGTCACGTAGGCAGGTTCCTAGAACTTCCACACCAGGTGCCTATATCAACCTACCTTCCCAGAGCCTGCTTCCTAACTTTTGAAAAAACAAGACGCCTAAGAGTGAAAACACTTTCAGTCTGCAGGCTTCCCTTTCCTCTCATAGAAAGAGAGGACAAAGGAAACACGGCAAATACCGCAGCAACAGGAAGGTGATGTGTGCCCACCACAGGGGAAGGTAAAAATCCCAGTCTGACAGAGAAGAACTGATGAGAAGGTACATGGAATTGGCTTGGGGTCTCATTACAAGTGGACTGAATGCATACAGATGACAAATGACAAATACACACCATTTTAGGAAAAAACTCTTCCAATAAATATTTTGTTATGAGCCTAAGTATATCACATTAGGATGGTTTCTGCTATTAGGGTGATATCATCTGCATGTCTGAGGTTGTTGATATTTCTCCCAGCAATCTTGATTCCAGCTTGTGATTCATCCAACCCAGCATTTCGAATGATATACTTTGCATATAGGTCAGAAAAACTGGGAGACTATATATAGCCTTGATGTACTCCTTTCCCAATTTGGAACCAGTCCATTGTTCCATGTCCAGTTCTAACTGTTGCTTCTTGACCTATATACAGGTTTCTCAGGAGGCAAGTAAGGGTGGATGGGTATTCCCATCTCTTTAAGAATTTTCCACAGTTTGTTATGATCCACAGAGTCAAAGACTTCAGTGTAGTCAATGGAGCAGAAGTAGATGTTTTCCTGGCATTCCCTTGCTTTTTCTATGATCCAACAGATGTTGACAAAATAATCTCTGGTTCCTCTGCCTTTTATAAAACCAGCTTGTATATCTGGAACTAGGACTAGGCTGGTGGTAATAGCTGATCAGTGGTTTGAAGAGAAAGTCAGCTTACCTAGGCAATTTATCTAAGTAAGTCACAGGCTGAGTCCCATAGAAATCCAACTTATTGTTTTATAGACATATTGCACTTATTTTTCACTGAAAATAAAATTTTACTTACAAATGAAGTATTGATACTATTTTCCCATTTATAGGCTCTGATATGCAATTTTGAAACAGGATTTTAAATAAATACAAACACCTATTTTAAATAGATAAAAACACTGTTTGTTTTAAAATAAATGTTAGAATTGTCCATCATGGCAAGAAGGAGTATTTTATCACTGATATTGTTTAGGATACTGGTGTAAATGCTATAAAAACCAGACTGGCTTTTAGCTAGTTCTATTATTGATCTCAATGCTATGGTTTTTCCGGTAGTCATGTATGGATGTGAGAATTGGACTATAAAGAAAGCTGAGTGCCGAAAAATTGATGCTTTTGACCTGTGGTGTTGGAGAAGACTCTTGAGGACTGTGAGGAGATCCAACCAGTCCATCCTAAAGGAGATCAGTCCTGGGTGTTCATTGGAAGGACTGATGTTGAAGCTGAAACTCCAATACTTTGGCCACCTGATGTGAAGAGCTGACTCATTTGAAAAGACCCTGATGCTGGGAAAGATTGAGAGCAGGAGAAGGGGATGACAGAGGATAAGATGGTTGGATGGCATCACCAACACAATGGACATGGGTTTGGTTGGACTCTGGGAGTTGGTGATGGACAGGGAGGCCTGGCGTGCTGCGGTTCATGGGTTCGCAAAGAGTTGGACATGACTGAGCGATTGAACTGAACTGAACTGAACTGACTATTGATCTCAAATCTCTCTTTTTCTTTCTGGAGCAGACAGTTTCCCTCCCTTGGGGTGTCACAGTCTTAGTAACTGCCTCAAGTCTTTTCAGAATGAAGCAAGGATGAATACTAATATACCTAGGAACTAAATATACCTAGAAGATATATTTAGAAATTTCAGAATACCATTGCCTTTAGAAAATCCCATTAAAACCATTTGAATAAATCTACAACTGTTACCAATCACTGCTTGATCATCTTCACATTTCTTATTTTGCTTTAGGAAGTGTCGTTCACTCGCTTCTAACTCAAGATCAAACAGCCAACGTCTCTTCGACATCTGGCGGAGCCCCCCCGCAGCCTTTCCAATGCAGCTTCAACTGAACTTCACACTTTGGGAGATTGCCCCATCCCAGCCCCCAACAGATTCTGTGAATATAAACACCTGTGTAATAGGTTTTAACACAAAAATAGTAAGAACCTCTTACTATTACTGAAGTTTACTGAAATTAAACTTTCAGTTCTGTTCAGTTCAGTCGCTCAGTCGTGTCCAATTCTTTGTGACCCCATGAATGGCAGCATGCCAGGCCTCCCTGTCTGTCACCAACTCCTGGAGTTCACTCAAACTCACATCCATTGAGTCGGTGATGCCATTCAGCCATCTCATCCTCTGTCGTCCACTTTTCCTCCTGCCCCCAATCCCTCCCAGCATCAGGGTGTTTTTCAATCAGTCAACTCTTTGCATGAGATGGCCAAAGTATTGGAGTTTCAGCTTCAGCATCAGTCCTTCCAAAGAAATCCCAGGGCTGATCTCCTTCAGAATGGACTGGTTGGATCTCCTTGCAGTCCCAGGGACTCTCAAGAGTCTTCTCCAACACCACAGTTCAAAAGCATCAATTCTTCGGTGCTCAGCTTTCTTCACAGTCCAACTCTCACATCCATACATGACCACTGGAAAAACCATAGCCTTGACTAGATGGACTTTTGTTGGCAAAGTAATGTCTCTGCTTTTCAATATGGTATCTAGGTTGGTCATAACTTTCCTTCCAAGGAGTAAGCGTCTTTTAATTTCATGGCTGCAGTCACCATCTGCAGTGATTTTGGAGCCCCCCAAAATAAAGTCTGACACTGTTTCCCCATCTATTTGCCACGAAGTGATGGGACCAGATGCCATGATCTCAGTTTTCTGAATGTTGAGCTTTAAGCCAACTTTTTCACTCTCCTCTTTCACTTTCATCAGGAGGATTTTTAGGCCCTTAACAAAGGCTGCAAATTCAAATGTACAGGGCCAGGCAAGTAACACAAATAAGTAAAACATCAGGGACTGGTGGACTATGTAAACTGGAGAAGGTATGCAATTCAAAAAAGTTCTGCACCAGGCCAGATCACAAGCACATTGTGGTGGTAGCAATGGTGTTTTGGAGTTTATTTTTGGAAACTTTATTTACTTTTAAGATTTATTTTAGATAATTTTAATAATATTTCCATGGAGGCTGAAAAAGAACATACATAGATATAGATTAGATATAGATATCAGAGTAACCTTTATTACTAATGTTGTTCAGATTTTCTTTCTACCTTAGACATTATTTGCTTTGTATATTTTGAAACAATGTTATTTGGTTCATAAGAGTTTATGAATATTATATAGTTTTGAAAATTATTTTATCAACATAAATTTTTATGTTTGTTTAGGTGATTTTATTTTCTTTAGGATTCTGGAAATTCATTTGCTTTTTATTATAATTTTATATAATTTTATAATATATATTATATAATATGATAATTATATAATTGTTATATTATATAATTTATAATATATAATATTATATAATTTTATTATAATATTATATATTTATTATAAATAATACTTCTGTATATAATACTTCAGCTTATATTTCCCTGTCAGAACCAAGAGAATATTATAGTTTTTAGTTGTGCCATTTGACATAAGAAATTAAACATGTTCCTTCTTCTCTTCTGCTCACTCTCAGGTTTTCTGTTCATAAAATTCAGATTACTATTAATTTCATATTACATATTCTCTTTAGGGAGGATCATGGGACATTTGCACTCAGCTTTTTTCACATCAATTCTGCTTTTACTGGCTTCAATGTAGTAATTGTTAATTCCACAATTGTATTCTTGCTGTGAGCAATCCTCTCTCAATTCATTTAACTTCCTTTTTATCTTAACCAACTGCCTTTTCAGTTCAGCTCTTTTTTACTTCTGGCATTCTCTCCTGATAGAGGTCATGTCTTCTTGAATGTCAAAAAGTCTTGTGAAATTTTCTCATGGGTTCTGTGGGAGAAGATATTTAAAGGTATGTTTTTTCCTCTGAGTTGCCCAGATCCTTTCCTTCCCTTTACTCTGCACAGTCTTTTCACATGCCTCACGTTATTGTTTTCTCGAAGCATCCAGCTAGCCTCAGAGTTTGTCAACAAAGAGTGTGATATGCAGTCTCCCAGGGTAATTCATTCCCGGTTTTGTGTGGGTTTTCATAATGATCTTTGGTTTGCTGCAGAGGTATCTACTTCCTATCTCTTTTTTCTTTTTCTCCCCTCCTTGAACCAATGAAATACATGAGAGACTGGAGTTCTCAGCATATGCTGCTTCTAAACTAGTGCTTTATTTATGAAACTACATCTCCCAAAATATATAGTGCTATTGTACACAGGTGTGCACATGCACACACACACGCACACACACACACACACACACACACACCTCACACCCAGTTGACTTCTGAGATTTTAAGTTTCTTCCCAGATGGAGAAAACTAGAAAAAGAATACACTCTTCTGGCCTCAAGGGGGGGACCCCAGAAATGCAAATGATCATTTTAAAATTATATGGACCTAAGTTCTTGTATTAAGAGGACAAGTGGTGGTGGGATATGCAATATCTCTTGACTTTTTTCAGGCAGTCTGCTTTGAAAACAAATCTGAAGCTTGACTAGTCCTCCTAGTCCAACTCCATCTGCTTCATAATTATTGTCAGTCCGTCCCAGATTGTCATTGGGATGGTGATATGAATGGTCATCTCATACTGGATCATTCTGGATATTTTAGTAAGAAATAAACCAGAATTCTCTCTATTTATACACCTCCCCTCAGCTTCTGCTCCTGAAAGGTCAGGGGCTGTCTTCCTTTCAACAGCAAGAGCAAAGGCTTTTCACACACACACTCATACAACCACTCACGTACATGCACACACAAACACACACACCATGGCTGCCAAACTGTTTAAGATTCCCTTCCATCTAATTTTGATGTCAATGATGCAAAAAATCTCTGGAAATCAATCAAAGATGCTCCTGCCAAAAAAAGAAACAAGCAAACTCTGGAAATCACTAAAGCAGTATTCGCCATCCAGTGCTTAAATTTACTCTTATATCAGTTAATTGATAAAAGAAAAGAGGATGATTCAATGTCTAGTTTGCTTCCATCCTTTGCATAAAAGAAATCACCTTCATGTTGGAAAGGACAGGAAAGCGTGATTACTAACCTGAATTTTAAAAGATACAAACACTTAAGACAGTGCCTGCAACATAATAAATACTCAACACATGTTAAAATTTCCCCTTTTTTGAAATAGAAATTTTAAAAGTTCCTGGATGACTGAAATGGGAAAATCACCAATTTTCAAAAAAGGGAATAAGATGTAGTCTGAAAAAGAACACTTCAATGGATGTGACATCAATTCCTGGTCAAATTCAGGAACAAAATATTTAGAGATGGATTGTGAGTGGTTTGGAAAGGAAGATGAAATTATTGAAAATAATGAGTTCCAAATGATTAAGTCTAGCTAAACTTACCTGATTTCCTTTGTTTTAGTCACTGAATGGTTTTTGTTATAGGAATACACTTGATGGAAAATATCCATATTTTGGTAAAATACTGGGAAAATAGAAGAAAAAAACTTACTCCTATATCACAGCTGCCATCCATATGTTTGGAAGTTCACAGGATGATGTCTAATTTAGAGTTCAGTCTACAGGGCAAGGAAATATAGCAGCTGAAGCTTGCCTTCCATGTACTATTCTGCTCCCTCTGTCTGAACAGGATATGGATGTTGGCAGATGGTCTTTCCCACAGGCCAAGTCATGGTCTTGGTATATTAAAAACTCATCCCTACACCTCCCTTGAGGATGGTAGACTGCCATCAAATGCTGTGTGCTCCAGAACACGACATCATATGGTTGCCACCATAGCCAGATGCTTAGTAAGTGATACTAAAATGCAGACAGTTGAGAGAGATGCCTCTGCTTGCTGCTGAGGGCTTCATCTTGCCAAAAATCACTGCTTGCCCTAGAAAGCCCAGAGAAAGATGGCAAAGCCAGGGCAGGGACTAAGCATCTGATCTACTGAGAGCAGAGGGAAGGGGTGAGCTGAGAAGCCATCAGAGTCAAACTCACCTGGGCCATCAGCTGTGGAGATCCAAATTACCCTGAGGTCCATGTGGGCTCAGTGTGGGGAGGGGGAAAGCCACAGGAAAAAGCTAATTAAAAGCCCCAGAGCCAACCTAACCTCGACATCCTCCCAGGAACCACTGAAGGTCTCATGACCCCTTCTCTCTGGGCTGTGGGTTCCGTGGCCGAGACTCAGGAGCAGCCCACCCTCCACAGCTCTTCGCTGGTTCCTCAGGCCCCGACTGGTCCTGAAGCAGCTGCAGTAACACGCCCTGGCCTGGTGGTTCATCCGGCCTCTGTCACAGACGGTTAATTCTGTCATCCTTCCTTCCCGCCTTCCTTCCTTCTTTTCCTTTATTTTATTCAATTTTGGGGATGGGGAAGGGAAACAGATGTCCAGCCATTTGGCCAGCTGGACAATCTAAGTTGTGGCATATCTTTAAATACTGCTAATAAAAAAGAATCCAAAGAATTACAGCCTCCTTTATGACAGGTATGATTAAACTGCCTGAGCATGATTTGTCTCTATTATATAACAGCATGAGAAAAAAAAAAGATTAAACCATCCTCATTATTACTTTTGGGTGAAAAAAAAAAAAAACCTTTCCTTGCATACTGAAGACTGCACCTCGGCTCAGAAAAAAATTTTTCAAGCCATTCATTGTTATGAACAATCAAGGAGCTGGCCACAAACAGAGCATTTAAGAAAGAGTTAATAATTGTGTCTGAAAAGACAATCGCTTACCCTAATGTGGACTAGAAATCTCTACCACCTGTCAAAATAGCTAAAATGAAACATGGAACCGAGATAAAAGATCCTTCTGAGGACAGGCAGCCCACAGCAGGGCTCACAGGTTAGGAGTCAGTGCTATCACACGGGAAGGGATATGAGCAGGGCTGTGGAAAAACTGTCTTGTTCCAGTTTAGTGTATATAGCGGGTTGATGCCTGCAGGCTTTATGAAAGAGCGCTCTAGGGCACGGTGGTTCTTGCAATGGAGTCCAGCATGCTATGGCTTACACTCAGTTCGTGGGGGTCTTGAAATTCTCCCTACCAGTATGCTGTCTTCAATCAGGAAGAAGGCAATAGCAGAGCTGATACTCAAGAAGTTTCAAATACTCTGGGTCCTCCAAGGGAGAATGCCCCCATCATCCGTTACAAGTGAAGGAGGAGGCATGACATGCTCATATGGAAGTTCTCACGGTTCTTTCCCTACCTTCAGTTCAGTTCAGTCGCTCAGTCATGTCCGACTCTTTGGGACACCATGAATCGCAGCACACCAGGCCTCCCTGTCCATCGCCAACTCCCAGAGTTCACTCAAACTCACATCCATCGAGTCAGTAATGTTATCCAATCAGGTTAGGAGTCAGTGCTATCACACGGGAAGGGATATGAGCAGGGCTGTGGAAAAACTGTCTTGTTCCAGTTTAGTGTATATAGCGGGTTGATGCCTGCAGGCTTTATGAAAGAGCGCTCTAGGGCACGGTGGTTCTTGCAATGGAGTCCAGCATGCTATGGCTTACACTCAGTTCGTGGGGGTCTTGAAATTCTCCCTACCAGTATGCTGTCTTCAATCAGGAAGAAGGCAATAGCAGAGTTGATACTCAAGAAGTTTCAAATACTCTGGCCACCTCATGCGAAGAGTTGACTGATTGGAAAACACCCTGATGCTGGGAGGGATTGTGGGCAGGAGGAGAAGGGGACGACCGAGGATGAGATGGCTGGATGGCATCACTGACTCAATGGATGTGAGTCTGAGTGAACTCCGAGAGATGGTAATGAACAGGGAGGCCTGGCGTGCTGCGATTCATGGGGTCGCAAAGAGTCGGACACAACTGAGCGACTAAACTGAATTGAACTGAACACTACATCATCAACTCCATAAAAATTGAAACTAAGTCTGCTTTCTTAGTGTTGCAGGAAAAGCCTGTACTAGAAGCCTGAGACCTAGTTTCTACTCCTGGTTCTGCAGCTACACAGTTAGGTGAGCCTGGATGAGTTACTTTGATATCTTGGCTATTGTTTTTCCCATCACTGATACTTATTTAACCTTTGAGGTCAGGGACTCCTCGGAGAATTTGACAAAGATATAGACCCTCCTCCCAGGCACACATGAACACAGAGCTTTGCACAGAAATTCAAGGTCTGGGGGCTCCCCGCAACAGTCCACCTAGGACTCTACCTGTGCAAGTGAATCCAGGGTCAGAAACTCGTGGACAGGAGGATTGCTACAGCATCTTTCAGCTCTAATGGGCTCAGCTTTGTGAATCTGCAAGCAAGAGACAGTGCTGAGTAATTTATTTGAGAAGAAAGACAGAAAAGAAAAAAGAGGAGCAAAAGGAAAGGAAAAAAGAAAAAAGAGGAAAAAAGAGAGGCTCTAGTTCTAGTAACTCAAAAAATACTTAAAAATCCAGTTGTTGGATGAACTCTTACATGAATTAAATGCAATATAATTACATTTTATGTTATAAAGGAAAATGTAACGTAACATGTCAACTCATTTCAAAGTTATACCCTCTTAGGAACAATAAAATAACTCATGGTGAATAAAACAAAGAAAGGAATATGAAAGAAACAAGCATTTGCCGTAACTAAATGATTATCTCAAAATGTTATTAAATACTTAAAATTCTATGATAATTGAATAAATCTTTACATTTTTTAATCATCTGGTTTCTGTAACTTGACTCTTTAATCTTTTGGGAAAATAAACCTACATTGCAGATTTTTAGTTCTATAAGAACATATCACTACCCCCATTTTTTAAAATGCAATTTAAGCAACTCAGCAGAGATATTCAGTCTAAGAGGTTTAATTAACTTTAGATAAATGTCCTGAGCCAGTCCCCAAGCAGAATACGATCTTTTACAAACATTATATCAACACCAAGCTAGAGAAGCCATGGGCTCAAGAGAGGTGGTACTGGATTCCAGTACAGGACACGGGGCACTAGGAAAGTCCCTTGCTCTATCCGGGGCTCAGCTGTTTCCTCTACAAAGTACAGGTGTTGGAGCTGATTATCTCTAGAATCCTCTCCTGTGCTACTTTTACAATGAGTCTCTCTTCATCATACTCCCAAAGCACTATCATAAATCATCCAAAGGGGCTAAAACCAGTTTTCTCCCAAATACAGGTCCTTGTGCATTTGTGGCTCTAAATATATAAAAGTCCAAATTGAGCAGGGAAAGTAAAGATAATGTCAAATCTAACCTTATGAACATTCCCCAAACATGCTTTCTAACTGCTATAGGTTTTCCCAGAAAGTAGAGAAGCAAGGAGAGGGAAGAGGGTCTATGCTTGTATTCTTGAATATTCAGTTCAGTTCAGTCGCTCAGTCGTGTCCGACTCTTTGCGACCCCATGAATCGCAGCACGCGAGGCCTCCCTGTCCATCACCATCTCCCGGAGTTCACTCAGACTCATGTCCATCGAGTCGGTGATGCCATCCAGCCATCTCATCCTCTGTCGTCCCCTTCTCCTCCTGCCCCCAATCCCTCCCAACATCAGAG
>SJYT01015951.1:0-10472 GCA_006410635.1 Cephalophus harveyi | reverse complement strand
GTGTCCGACTCTTTGAGACCCTGTGGACTGTAGCCTACCAGGCTTCTCTGTCCATGGGATTCTCCAGGCAAGAATACTGGAGTGGGTTACCATTTCCTTCTCCAGGGGATCTTCCTGACCCAGGGATTGAACCCAGGTCTCCCGCATTGGAGGCAGACTCTTTAACATCTGAGCCAACGGACATGAGTTTGGGGAAACTCCGGGAGTTGGTGATGGACAGGGAGGCCTGGCATTCTGTGGTACATGGGGTTGCAAAGAGTCAGACATGACTGAGCAACTGAACTGAACACTAACTTTTTATTATTCTATATTTTTTGGATTCTTCTCTATTGTTCTAATTGCAAAAGATACTTTGATGATTTTATTATGTTTTCTTTTAAATACTAGTTTTTACATTTTAATAATTATTTCTTCTGCTTTAAAAATTCATAATTAATGCTTGGATATTTGTTATTTTTATGCTTTATGCTTTTTAGAAGATAAATGAAATTTCTATTTTTAAATGGTTGGGAAAGTAAGTAATTAAAGCATAGAACGTAAGTGAACCTTGTAGATTAATTTTCCAGGATCAGAAATAGGGGATAGACCAAAAGTAATCAGAAGAGTGACATAAGTAACTGGAGTCATCTCCTTGTTAGGTTTTAAATCCACTATTAATTCTTAACTCTAATATACTGTTCTCTGTTTCTAACTACAAAATGAACTTGGTAATAACATTGTCTTTTATCAAAACTTCTGTTCAGATCTATTTTTTAAAACTCCCAGTAAAAGGTCTGCAATGTTCTGAGGAGCAGTTTGAAAACAACTAGTAGATGGTAATTCAAAGCAAATTAATTTCATACAAACATGAGTTTCAACACTGTACACAGAGGGGAGAGTTTTTTAAAAAATTATTTCTAGTGAGAAAAATCAGACTTTTCACAGATGTGGGGGTTGGGTCTCCTCCAAATTTTTATTTTCCTTTTTCTCCTCTTCCTCGATTTTTTATTTAGGAATTTCCAATTTGGAAAGGAAATCTGCAGAGATTATAACCTCTCAGCCACCAGAGAAGCCTGCAGAGATTATAGGTATATACAAATACAGTTGAATCCAAATTTCTTTCTCACAGTCAGAGAGTAGTCTAAATCCTTTTGGGGCATGAAAAGAAGGCCATCCTTCTTTGGGGACAAATAGCTACATAAAAAGTCTTTTGAGATATATAAGCAGCAAGCTTAGAGGGCATGGATACAGACATTCCTGTTCTTTGAGGCTCTATATGGAAATAGCTTTTCCCTTAAATCAAAATTAAAAAAAAAATAAAGTTGATGACAGTTGTTAAAAACAACTGAAATTTAGGAAATTATTAGTTTGCACTAGGTCATTATATTCTTTTAAGAATCAGTTTAGATTGTGTGAACACATATCTTAGAAAAACACTTAAAAAAATAAATGGAAAAGTGGAATCATGGAGTATTTGCCTCTGTGATTAGATTTTTTTTAATGTAGCATAATGTCCCTGAGGTTCTTTCATATTGTTACATATTGAAGAATTTCCTTCACCTCTAAGGCTGAATAGTATGCAGCCGGTCCTCCTTATCTGCAGGTTCTGCATTCATGGATTCAACCAACTGTGAATCAAAAATATTTAAAAAAGAAGAACTTTCAGAGTGTTCCAAAATGCAAAACTTGAATTTGCCACACCCAGAGAACTCTTTACCTACCATTTACATCGCATTTACAACTATTTACATAATACTCACATTGTTCTGCCCTGTTAGCAATCTAGAGATGATTCAAAGTATAAGGGAGGATGTGCTTATGGGAGGGAACCAACCTCCTGTGGACACCGAGAAATGACTGTAGCTTTGTATATACATTTTCTTTATGTATTCATCCATCGATTAGGTTACCACTTTTAGAACTAAAATGAACACGTGAGTGCTAATATATTTTTGAAATCCTAACTTTAATTATTTTACACAAATGTCCAGAAGTGAGATTTCTGGATCATATGGTAGTTTTATTTTTAATTTTTGAGGAGCTTCCATCCTGTTTTACATAGCAACTATACCATTTTACATTCCTACTAGTGATATACAAGAGTTCTAATTTTTCTATATCTTTGCCAACACATGTCTTTTATTATTTTTACAATAGCCATGCTGATAGATGTGAGGTGATATCTCTCTTTGGTTTTAATTTCCATTTTTTGATGTTTGGTGACTAAGGATTTTTTTATGTATCTTTTGGCCATTTGTAAAAACATATATTTAGGTGCCAAAGTCATTTTAAAACCAGGTTATTAGTTTTCTCGCTATGTAATTTTAAGAGTTATAGGCTTTGCTTATACATTTTGGAGATTCAGTCCTTATTAGATATATAGTTTGCAAATATATTCTCCCATTCTGTGGGTTGCCTTTACTGTGTTGATGGTTTCCTCTGCTGTGGAGCTTTTTATTTTGATATAACTTTATTTTTGTTTTTGTTGACTTGTGTTTTTAGTGCCATATCCATAAAATCCTTGCCAAGATCAATGTCATGAGGATTTTCCCCTTATGCTCTCTTCTGGAAGTTTCACAATTTGGGGTATTAATGTTTAAACCATTAATAGATTTTGAGTTGATTTTTGTGTATGGCCTTCTACCAATCCAAGCAATCATGTCTGTTTTCCTTTAGGCAGCCAGAGTATGCTGGTCCAGTAAGAGTTCCAAGATTGGCAAGCAGAAGCCAGTCCTCTGTGGAGACTTGTCAAAAAGCAGTGGTGTGGGATGTACAGACCAACTTTTTCCACCTGGTGAACCTGGGAACTAGGAGGTTTATTCCTGATCATGTGTTCACGTGTGTGTTTGTGTGTATGTTAGTCACTTAGTCGTGTCCAATTCTTTGTGACCCAGTGGACTGTAGCCCACCAGGCTCCTCCATCCATGGGGATTCTCCAGACGAGAATACTGGAGTGGGTGCCATTTCCTCTCCAGAACGTTGCCGTTTCCTTCTCCTGATCATGTGGCATTACACAAAGGTAGGGTCTCTGGAGAGATGGAGTCTGGAGTATCCCTGCAGGCTCTGGTGAGTCTGATTTCACATTCTTGCAACATGCAAGACCTTTTCAATTACTTTCTGATTTCTCACAAAGGAGGTTTGTTCATGAACTGTTGCTGGATTGGAGTGTCACAAGGGAAAAGATGCCGCTAAAGGAGTGTGTAGTCACTCAGTAGTGTCCGACGCTTTGCGACCCCATGGACTGTAACCTACCAGGCTCCTCCCTCCATGGGATTCTCCGGGCAACAGTACTGGAGTGGGTTGCCATTTCCTTCTCCAGGGGATCTTCCCAACCCAGGGATCGAACCTAGGTCTCCTGCATTGCAAGCAGACACTTTAACCTCTGAGCCGCCGCTAAAGGAAATCAATCCTAAATACTCATTGGAAGGACTGATGCTGAAGCTCCGATACTGTGGTTACCTGATGCAAAGAGCCAATTCATTGGAAAAGATGCTGATCCTGGGAAAGATTTGAAGGCAAAAGAAGAAGGGGGCGACAGAGAGTGAGATGGTCAGATGGTATCACTGACTCAATGGACATGAATTTGAGCAACTCCTGGAAATAGTGGAAAGCAGGGAAACCTGGCATGCTGCAGTCCATGCGGTCACGTGATGCTGATCCTGGGAAAGATTTGAAGGCAAAAGAAGAAGGGGGCGACAGAGAGTGAGATGGTCAGATGGTATCACTGACTCAATGGACATGAATTTGAGCAACTCCTGGAAATAGTGGAAAGCAGGGAAACCTGGCATGCTGCAATCCATGGGGTCACGAAGAGTCAGACATGACTTAATGACTGAATAACCACAAAAGCTTCTGACTCTTCCATCTGCCTGATGGCATTTTTTTTTTCTTTCTGTATACTTCTTTAAACTGTAGCTTTGTTTAATGACTTAATGACTGAATAACCACAAAAGCTTCTGACTCTTCCATCTGCCTGATGGCATTTTTTTTTTCTTTCTGTATACTTCTTTAAACTGTAGCTTTGTTTAATTTACTATTTCTGTTCTTTCTACATTTTAATTATGAAAGAATTAATGACAAAGACTATGCTTCTCAAAGTATGTTTGACTATATCTAGTAAATTTTTTTAAGTAATGGTAACTTATTAAATAATCTGCAGGATTCTACAATGCTCTCCTCAGGTTGCGGTTGTCCCTGTGCCAGCTCATTCATGTAGAAAAGGATTATTATACATTATGAATTATTGAACTCATCTATGCTAACTTCAAAACTTCATTTTCTTCAAAATTTTATAGAACACTATGCTTAGAAGTTTTAGAAATATTCCTGCTTAAAATACTCTGCCTTGCTACCTCACATATATTATGCCTGTGAACCTGGATTTTAATTCAAAAAATACGTTCACCAGTTTTTCAAAATCTGTGAAAGATGGGGCCTTATTATGGCATTCAGTTCTTATATACAGAGAATTTCAGATCAGTGAAAATGTAATATACTATTCATTTTTCCTGCCTTTCCTAGACGTATGGAATCATTTATCCTAATTCTTAATGGTTTCCAAATTATAGAAAATTAGGTGACTTGGCTTAGTTCATGTCTTAAAAAACTGAAAGATCAGTTCATATAAACATGGAACTACTCACAAAAGTAAACTGTTTAGATAACAAATGAACATGTTCTATTAAAAGATATTCTGCTATTACTATACTAAGTAACAGGTATTTTCTTTAGGCTCCAATCTAAGAGACTTATTCAGAAGTTCTATAACTCTTGCATGGTGATTTCTACTACAGAATCAGACATACCTTGGCAGGATTTTCTACCTTCATTTCCAAGTGGAGCTGACCCATTGGAAATAATTTGGAAATGGCCTGAATGATAAGATAAATTTTGAAACTAATTTAAATTATGTCTTGTTCTGCGCCTTTCTGAATTTTGGAGGCAAAATATTCTTTATTTGGGTGTGCTACACTGGCCCTTTAACAAGTGACCTGAAAAACTGCTAGGTTTGGGTGTGAATAAAAGGGAATCCTCCTACACTGTTGGTGGGAATGTAAATTGGTACAGCCACCATAGAGAACAGTATGGAAGTTCCTTAAAAAACTAAAAATAGAGCTACCATATGATCCAGCAATCCCACTCCTCTGTATATATCCAGAGAAATCCATAATTTGAAAAGATGCATGTACACCAATGCTCACTGCAGCATTATTTACAATAGCCATGACATGGAAGCAACCTAAATGTTCACTGTCATATGATTGGATAAAAAAAGATGTGATACATACATGCAACAGAATACCATTTGGTTGTAAAAGAAAAGAAAGAATGAAATAATGCCATTTGCAGTGACATGGATGGACCCAGAGATTATCATACTGAGTGAAGTTAGAAAAAAAACAAAAAAGATACCATAGGGTATTGCTTATATGTGGAATCTAAAATAAAAATGATACAAATGAACCTATCTATGAATTAGAAAGAGATTCATAGAAATAGAGAACAGATTGTGGTTACCACAGGGGATATGGGGTCAGGGAGGGACTGAGAGTTTGGGGTTAGGAGATGCAAACTATTACACAGAGAATAGATAAACACCAAGGTTCTACTGTACAGCATAGGGAACTCTATTCAATATATTAGGGTAAATCATAATGGAAAAGAATATGTGTGTATAATAAGTCATTCTGCCACACAGCAGAAGTTAACATGACACTGTAAATCAATTATACTTCAATTAAATTAAAAAGCTTGAAGAACAAAAATCCAATTTAAAAAACATCAAATATAAACTTATTATAATCACAACATCACACCTTCTTAGCAAGCTATTTGAAGTTGACTGCACTAAAACAAGGAACTAAACCAAGAGTGAATGAGACAT
Organism: Cephalophus harveyi; assembly: GCA_006410635.1. Taxonomy (NCBI): domain Eukaryota; kingdom Metazoa; phylum Chordata; class Mammalia; order Artiodactyla; family Bovidae; genus Cephalophus; species Cephalophus harveyi. Next base: position 4,609 of record SJYT01015951.1, on the reverse strand, counting down.
GGAGTCCAGGAAACCAGGTATCAACACAAGAAGGAGATGAAGAGAATTCCCCCAACAATCGTGAAGGAAAACCCCCAGGATGGGAGTCGTGGAAGTGGCTTATCGAGCAACAAGTCCGTATCAGCATGAAGGTCTCAACTGAGAGAGGTAGATGTGGGATATGAAAGATGGAGAGATGATACAGGAAAAGACAGGTCAGGCTGCAAAACAGCTGTCACGTGAGACCGTAACAAGGGGTTTTAGCTATGTGGTAGAGAGTCTAGGGAAATTTTAGGGAGTAGCTTATGCTGGTAGGGTTCTGCAGTGCAGGAGACCCCGTTTCTAATCCTGGGTCAAGAAGATCCCCTGGAGGAGGGCATGGCAACCCACTCCAGTATTCCTGCTTGGAGAGAATCCCCATGGACAGAGGAGCTGGCGGGCCACAGTGCATGGAGTTGCAAACAGTCAGACATGACTGAGCGACTAAGCAGCAGCATATACATTAAACAAACAAACAAAAAACAAGGGAATTACTAACTCAATGAAAAGTAAAATTGTACAGTTTTAATAGTCACAGTACACTGTCTCAGCAATGCACAATAATCAAAGTAATGTTTGCACGAATACTGATTTTAAATTTATAACTAATAAGAGAATAGGGATATAGTTTTGGCAGGAGGACACAAGAAAAATAAATCCTGTTTTCCATAGTTGCAACTTAACATATGCATAAATGTAAAAAAATGAACAGCTATAGATGTAAATTTTTAATAAATATGGAAATGAAGCTAAAACCAAGTTCCCCTGCTGAGCTTATTATGCTTAACCTCTCTACCCAAAACTTTATTCCCTTTTTCGTCCCATATGATCTCAATCTTGTACCTAAGCAATAACCAACCAGAGTCAGATGACGGCAACTGCTGTTGTGAATAACATGGCTAATGTACAGATTCAGGTTGTTTCTGAGAGCAAGATGACCTAACACAAGTCTCCAGGTATGGATCACAAAACCAGAAACTTGTAAGCATAGGCATCCTGGCTACTGAAACTAGATTAAGGAATGTCACAAAAGGATGTTTAATCCTGGTTCACCTATTCTATTTTAGAAACCCATAACTCAAAGACCAAGTAGATCTGAGGCTGTCTCCCACTCCCTTGCTTCAGTTCAGTTCAGTCGCTCAGTCATGTCTGACTCTTTGCGACCCCATGAATCGCAGCACGCCAGGCCTCCCTGTCCATCACCAACTCCCAGAGTTCACTCAGACTCATGTCCATTGAGTCGGTGATGCCATTCAGCCATCTCATCCTCTGTCGTCCCCTTCTCCTCCTGCCCCCAATCCCTCCCAGCATCAGACTCTTTTCCAATGAGTCAACCCTTCACATGAGGTGGCCAGAGTACTGTAGTTTCAGCTTTAGCATCATTCCTTCCAAAGAAATCCCAGGGCTGATCTCCTTCAGAATGGACTGGTTGGATCTCCTGGCAGTCAAAGGGACTCTCAAGAGTCTTCTCCAACACCACAGTTCAAAAGATCAATTCTTCGGTGCTCAGCCTTCTTCACAGTCCAACTCTCACATCCATACATGACCAATGGAAAAGCCATAGCCTTGACTAGATGGACCTTAGTCGGCAAAGTAACGTCTCTGCTTTTGAATATGCTATCTAGGTTGGTCATAACTTTTCTTCAAGGAGTAAGTGTCTTCTAATTTCATGGCTGCAAATGAATCACTTTGCTGTACACCAGAAACTAACACAACTTTATAAGTCAACTATAGTTAAAAAAAAATGTCCTTTTTACACAAGCCTGTTCCTTCCTATCTGAGATGGTGGTATAAAGACATGATGCCTCACGCTATGGGAGCCATCTTGGGCTGTGAGGTGACAAGCTTGAGGACAAAAAGCGTACATGGTGACGTTAGGAGGGAAGAGAGATGGGGGGATCTGTGTGCCTGAAACGGTGTACTCTGTGACTTTTGGTCAAGTGAGGTTGAAGCTATATTGCGTGGTCACTGACACCTGGGGGTTGGGTTGCTTACCTCTGAATACACCCCGGGTGATGACACACTGCACTCCTGCAGTCTGCTCCCCGCCGAGCAGCCAGAGGGATCCTTTTAGAGAAGGAGTCAAATGACGACGTGTGTTCCAACTCTCCTCCGACTTCCCGTCACACTAAAAACAGCGGCCAGAGGCCAGACCTCCGTCTGCCTGGGCCCGAGAGTGCCATCCCCGAGTCTGCACTCGGCGTCCTGTCTCATTACACATGCAGGTCCACTCACGGACCGTTTCCTGGAAGTCGTCTTCCCTGCCTCCTGTTCTGTTTTCACAGCCCCGCTGCGATGCCCTGGTGGTGCTGACCGGCTGTTCATGCGCTGGTGGAAGGGACGCTTGGCTTACCGCCTCTGTCGCTGATTCGGGAAAGGCTTCTTATTTGAACATTGTGAGGTCCGGATGAGCAAATAGTGTGTGAATCCAGGAGAACAAGGCTGGGCACAAATAAACCCTGTGTGAACACCGCCCTTGTATAAGAACGTCTGCTCCCTGAAGGCAGAGTTGGGAGCTTAGCACCTGGCATCTAATAGTGCTTGGTGGAGATGTCGGTGGAATAGCAAGCTCTCTTTAAATTTTTTTGAGGGAATAGTGGAACACAGGAATCTCTGAATTGAGGTTTTGGAGCTGATTCAGTGTGTGTTGATGGGAAGGTCTAGGACACGGTTGAGGGAGGAGGGGCCCAGGAGAGGGTTGTGCATTCTGCAAACCTGAAACCAGGAGTTGACAGCATCCTCTCTTTTGACGCCGAAGACCCAGAAATGAAGGCAGGAGAGAACCTGGGAGTCAACGTCTTCTTGGAAGGGCCCGGTGGTCACAGCGAGGGGGAGGGGAGTGGGCGATGTGGCCGCCGGGAGGAGTGAGGTGTGGAAAGCCTGGGGAACGAGGGCCTCCCTCTCCCCGCTTTGGGCGACAGCATCTCGGAGCTGGCGATGCCTCCGGGGCGGGGAGGGTGTCGTTTGCGCCGCTCAGCTAGCCGTCGAGGACTCTCAGCCCCGCCCAGCTCCTCGTCTCAGCTGCCCAGCTCAGCTTATGGTCAGCTGCTGGCCGGGAGCGAGGCGGGACGCGCGGAGGGCGCACGCTCGCCGCTCTCGCGCAGCCGGGAGGACCCGGGGGCCGAGGCGCGGTGGACCTTAGTCGGCAAAGTAACGTCTCTGCTTTTGAATATGCTATCTAGGTTGGTCATAACTTTTTTTCAAGGAGTAAGTGTCTTCTAATTTCATGGCTGCAGTCACCATCTGCAGTGATTTTGGAGCCCCAAAAAATAAAGCCTGACACTGTTTCTACTGTTTCCCCATCTATTTCCCATGAAGTGATGGGACCAGATGCCATGATCTTCGTTTTCTGAATGTTGAGCTTTAAGCCAACTTTTTCACTCTCCACTTTCACTTTCATCAAGAGGCTTTTTAGTTCCTCTTCACTTTCTGCCATAAGGGTGGTGTCATCTGCATATCTGAGGTTATTGATATTTCTCCCGGCAATCTTGATTCCAGCTTGTGCTTCTTCCAGTCCAGCGTTTCTCCCTTGCTTGGCACCCTACAAAAAAACACTACTCTTTCCTTTATCATAACCTGGTGTCGCTAGATTGACTTTCTTGTATGTCAGGTGAGTTCGGTTTGGTAACAACAGAAATGTATACCATAGCAAGAAAAAAGCTGAAAGTGATAAAAGTAGTTGCCTCTTGAGAACAGGATTGGACTAAGGGATGGGGATAAGGGTCTCCTGTTGCTCTTTTCAAGACTTGTAACACAATTTAGCTTTTTACACCATGTGATGGAACATCTGATATTTAGAATTTTATAAAATAAACTGAATGCCTAACAGCAAACAAAAACTGCTAGTTTTGACTGAGACCTAAATAAGAGAAAGTTCTCCAGCAAGTCCAGGCTACCATGCAACCTGCTCTGCCACCTACCACCTGCCCCATGTGATCCAGTAGATCCTATGGTGCTTGGAGTATCCGTGTAATAGGGATGCTGGTGGTGCGTTTGGCAGGACCGTTGGGTGAAGCCACATTGCAAGGCCATAGAATCCCAGCCATCCTCTGAAAATTACTTCTCTCCTGTTGAGAAACAGCTTTTGCCCTACCATTGGACCTTAGTAGTTGTGGAATGCTTTAATAACAGACCACCAAGTACCATATGATATGAACTGTGCATAATGAACTAGACATTATTTAACCCACCGAGTCATGACTTGAGCATACGCAGCAGGACCCCATCTTTAATCGGAAGTGGTATATAAAAATCAGGCCCCAGACAGTTCCTGAAGGTACAAATAAGTTACACAAAGAAGAGGCCCCAATCTCCATTATCCCCGTTCCTGCTGTACTAAGGCCTCAAGGGGAGTTCCCAATGATCAACTGATACAGGAAGGAAAAACCCAGGCCTGACTTACATGGTCCTGCATAATATGTAATCACCACCGAATAGCAGACAGTTAGAACTTTGCAGAGCCCCCTTCTGGAACATCCCTGAAGGACAGTGGTATAGAAAAATCCTTCCAATGGAAAAAATTCCAAGCAATACACCTGGTTGAGTGTTTACTTTGGAAAGAAAAATGGCTAGATGTGATATTACTAATATG
>SJYT01015942.1:436876-472193 GCA_006410635.1 Cephalophus harveyi | reverse complement strand
GTAATAGAGGACTTAAAAATTTTTTTAAGTTAAAAAAAAAGAATGATCATAAAAATAGTAAAAATATATCTAGGACTTTCTCTGGTGTTGTTGTGGGCAGTGTGGGGTCAGTTCATTTTCGGATAGTTCCTTGGTCTGGCTTATATTTCTCAAGATCTATAGGCCCCTTCCTATGTAGTTGGTGCTAACTACAGGGTTTTAATCTATTTCACCTGTCACTTCCAAGGCGGTTCCCTCTGTTTTAACGTCTCCTGTTTGCTGGTCTCTTCAGTGTCTGATTTCCGCCCTGACACAAGGGGGGTGGACACTTTTTTTTAGGCTCACTTGTTCAGTCGTGCTGTGGGGAGGGAGGGACGCTGCAAACAAATAACACTGGCGTGTGCTCGCAGTGTCTCAGCCACACTGGGCCTGCCCCCGCTCACAGCGCGTGTACCCTCCCTGCCCACACAGCTCAGGCTCTAGGTTGCTCTGCCAGGTACCATCTGAGGCCAGCCCTGGGCTGCATGCACCTCCCAGGTCTAAGCCGCTCAGGTTCAGGCACTCAGGAAGTCCTCAGAGGCGCAGAGTCGGTGGCCCTGCGTTTTGTGCTCTTCCCAGGTCCGAGCAGCTCAGGTGAGGAGGTGTTTGGTGGGTGCGGTCCCTGTGACTTATCACCTCCCCGTCCCTGCCGCTAAGTTTTCTGGGTGTACAACTGGCACACCTTCTCAGGCGGATAATGACTGTCCAGAACCCCAAGAAGTCTTAGCAAAGAAGCCTGCTTGCAGTTTTGTAGATAATGTCTCTCTGGGGCTGCGATTGCCCCCTTCCGGCTCTGGTTGCCTGTCACCGGAGGGGGATGGTCTGTGGCCAACTAGCTTTGTACAGTCCTTTGTTCTGTGAGCGGGCCTGGCGGTGTCTTTGGTTAGGGCTTATCGCGTGGTAGCTATCCCGCAGTCTGGTTTGCGAGCCCGTGTTAGTTCGCTCTGATTACCCTCGGGGCATCCAGGCCCGATCCTGACTCTAAGCACTGCAGCCCGTGCCTCCCTGCCCACTGCTTGCTAGTGGCGGAGGCAGGTGTCTGCGCTGCTTCTCCGCTGGGGGAGTTACCGTTGGGCTCGTAATCTGTGGGTTTTAATTAATTTATTTATTTTTCCTCCCTGTTATGTTGCCCTCTGTGCTTCCAAGGCTCGCCACAGACTCGGCAGTGAGAGTGTTTCCTGATGTTTGGAAACTTCTCTCTAAGACTCCCTTCCCGGGACGGAGCTCCGTCCCTACCTCTTTTGTCTCTTTTTTTGTCTTTTATATTTTTTCCTACCTCTTTTCGAAGACAACGGGCTGCTTTTCTGGGTGCCTGATGTCCTCTGCCGGCATTCAGAAGTTGTTTTGTGGAATTTACTCAGCGTTTAAATGTTCTTTTGATGAATTTGCTGGGGAGAAAGTGGTCTCCCCGTCCTATTCCTCCGCCATCTTAGGACCGCCGCCTCCTACTTTTAGCTTTTTGAGGAATCTCCATACTGTTCTTCCTGGTCTTCCTCGGTGTCTCCGTGGTAAAGAAATACCTTGCAATCCAGGAGACTCAGGAGATGTGGGCTCAACACCTGGTTCAGGGTGATCCCCTGGAGGAGGGCATGGCAACCCACTCCAGTATTCTTGCCTGGAGAATCCCATGGACAGAGGAGCCTGGAGGGCTGTGAACCATGGAATTGCAAAGAATTGGACAGAGCTAAAGCGACTTAGCACAGCACAGCATATACTGGTTTCCACAGAGGTACTACGGAGAACAGTATTCATGTTCTCACCAACAGTGTAAGAGGGTCCCTTTTTCTCCACACCCTCTCCAGCATTTTTTGTTTGTAGATTTTTTGATGATGGCCATTCTGACCAGTGTGAGGTGATACGTCATTGTAGTTTTGATTTGCATGCCTCTTAATAATTAGCAATATTGAGCATCTTTTCGTACACATCTTTAAAGAACTGTCTGGGATAGATGTCTTGACTACTTCCATTCTTACTCTTCAGGCCATCAGAGTCTGGCCTTTGCTAAGCCAGCTCTCTCTAAAATAACAAATGGCTTCCCAGGAGAGTGCCAAATCTCCTGGACACTTGATCATGCTACAACATTTAATACTGCTGACACATCTTCTGTAGGAGGCAGTTTCAAAAATGGATCCCAGTGATCTCCCACTTCCTGGTATTCATTCCGTTTCATGATCCTCTCCCCTTGTGTGTGGGTTGAGTTGATACCTTTCTTCTAAATAACAGAATAAGACAAATGTGAGATGTGATGACATGGCACTTCTCAGATTAAGTTATAAGAGAGTTGCTGGCACTTTTCCTCAGAGTCTTCTTGCATGTGTGTTTTGTTGATGCAAGCTCCCAAGTTGTGAGGTACCCTATGGCGAGACCCACGTGAGAAGGATCCAAGGCCCTCATCCTAACAGGTCTTAGGAAATGGAATCCTGCCAAAAACTGGCCAATTTTCTAACAGTTTTGAAGAGGATTCCTTCTCAGTCAACCCTACCAAAGAGACCACAGCCTTGGCTAATAACTTGACTGCAGCCTGGTAAGATAACATAACAAGAGGCCCCAGCTAAGCAGTGCACAGATTCCTGACCCACAGGAGGAGTAAGATAATAAATGTGCTTTATTTTAAGCCAATACATTTTGATGTAATTGTTATACACACGTGTGTACTCAGTTGGTCCAACTTTTTGTGACCCCATGGACTGTAGTCTGCTAGGCTCCTCTGTCCATGTGATTTTCCAGCCAAGAATACTGAAGCGGGTTGCCATTTCCTTCTCTAGGGAATCTTCCCCACCCAGGGATTGAACGTGCATCTCCTGATTCTCCTGCATTGCAGGGAGATTCTTTACCTGCTGGGCCATCGTGGAAGCCCATTTATATATTTATACAAAACAATAAATGCTATCAGGGAGAAATTGAGGAGGCAGAGCAATGAATGTCATGGAGAGTATACTGTAGTATTAAACGGAATGGTCAGATTAGACCTCATGAAGGAGGAGACTGTTGAAGGAAGCAAGAACTGTGCTAAATGAATAAATATTTGGGGGAAGAGGAATTCAGGAAGAGGGACTGCTGGTTCAGAGGGCTTGACCAGAAACTTAGCTGGAGGATTTGAGGAACAGCCAGGTGGTCAGTGTGGCTTGAACAGAGAGAACCATGGGGAGATTATTAGAGATGAGGTCAAGGAGGTACCTAAGTCCAGATCATGTGCAGTCTTACTGGCCATTGTAAGGATTTTGAGTTTTACTCTGAGTATAATAGGGAACCATAGGAGGGTTTAGAGTGGAGAAATCATACAATCACTCTGATTAGAAAGTTTAGAATAGGTTGTAGGGAAATCATTCCTCTTCTTTTTATCTCTCAGTGTCACCCCCCCAATCACTCTCCTCTTTCACTTTCATCAAGAGGCCTTTTAGCTCCTCTTCACTTTCTGCCATAAGGGTGGTGTCATCTGCATATCTGAGGTTATTGATATTTCTCCCGGCAATCTTGATTCCAGCTTGTGTTTTTTTCTCACTAAGCCCTTTTTACCTCTTAAATATATGTTGAACCCATCTGTTTAATTTCTGTTGTCGCTACCTGTGTCAAAGCAACAACTTCCTTTATTCAGTCAATCAACTAATACTTCTTGATAAGGATTATGTTCCAGGGACTATTTCTTATTTTCTGGGCTTGGGACACAGCAGTGAAAAAACAGCCTGTGTGGAGCTTACATTTCTCCCTTAGATTTATAGCTTTTAAAAACATGCCATCCCTCAAATTATTTTATATATATATTTGGTTACGTGGGCATTGTATCACCTCTCCTCACCGATGTGTAAATCTTGTGAGATCAGAGACAGTTTCTGTTTTGTTCACCAACTCTATTCTCAGGGCCTATAACAGCACCTTTCACATAGGATGTGCTCAATAAACACCAGTCAAATGAATGAACAGACTACTGTAATAGCCTCTTAACTGGTCTATTTTCAGAGGCTTTTAAACTTTCTTTGAACTTGACTCACAAGAGAAAAAACATTTTGCAGTATAATCCAGTGAAGAGTCGCACGCATGCACACATGAACATAATATAGTTAAAAGTATCGTTAGTGTGAAGCTGTCTGATATTATTTATTCTCTTCTATTACATTTCATTGAAGAAACCCTGCCAGTTACAACTTTAACTTTGATTTCAGAATCCTCTAATGGAATTTAATCAGAAATTTCATGAACACTTCCCTAATGCATTGTCCACAACTAGAGTGTTCTGTCTGACTTCAAAAGTCTTGTCCTGTTACTTTACTGTATAAAATCTTTCAAAGGCAATCTCTGGGTCTCAGGCAGTTTCTCCCAAATGTCCATCTTTTATGGTTGTTCATGTACCAGTGATAATATATTTTAAAATTTGTGTGAATTAAATCACGTTTGTTGCTCAGTCCCATCTTGAGCAATAATGTAAGAGAATATGTTGGATACTTGCATTATGTATTTTCTAACGCATATAAAATCCACTAGCTACCAAAAAAAGAAAGAAACACACATTGGTTTGTACACCATCTAAAATCTTGGTCACCACTCAGCCACACTTTTGGGAAACCTGCTCTCAGGATAAAGGTCAGATACCACAACGTAGCCCACGAGGCACTCTGGAGTTGGCTGGTGCTTTCCGCTGCAGTCTCTCAGTTTTTTATTTTTTTTTACCACTTTCTGCACTCATTCATTCTGAATGACTGGCAGTTCCCCTGAATATACCGAGCTCTGTCTGTGCACCGAGCTCTCCCTGGCTCTGGGACTCTGTACTCGCCATCTCCATCCTCTGTCCAGGACTCCATCAGAACCCCACCCCACCACCTTTCAGGTCTCTGCTTTGGTCTTATATTGGGAAGGGAGAGCTGCCGGCCCTAGGGTTGAGCCATGTCCTCCCCGGAAGCCTGGCTTGTCCGTCCTAGAATGTATCATCCTCTAGAGAAGTGGCTTCCTTACATGTTTAACTTCAACTGAATGAAGACAGTAAACTCCTTTTTAAGGGCTGGGGGAAGAATAATTTACTTACCATTGTATTTCTAGTATTTACTATAGTACCAAATATTCAGGAATGATCTGGTTGATGAATAAAAGAAATGTATGTATTTCTCAAGGACATGAATAGCAGTAACATTCAGCATATCACTGATACTGCTAGGCATTCAAAAAATATTGCTGAATGACTGAAGGAAGTAAATGCTGCTCCTCACCCTAGTGATAATACATTAAAAAAATTATTTGAGAGATGGTCTCCGATTCAAATGGCTTGGCACTATGTGACATTATTCTCTACTGTCTGCCCAGGAAGAGGTCAGAAATGAGGTCAGAATGTCTATCTGTGCCTGAAGAGACTTTTGGTCCTTCAGTAAATAGGCTTGCTGCGACAGAGGGCAGACTGTCAGGAAATCTGCAGTACAGTGTGATTTTCTCTTAGTGCAAAGTAGCTATAGAGTAAATAGGAAACTTTTTAAAAATTTTATTTATTTGTTTATTTGGCTGCTCTGGGTCTTAGTTGTGGCACGCAGGATCTTTAGTTGCAGTGTTTGGGGTCTAGTTTCCTGACCAGGGATTGAACCCAGGCTCTCTGCAATGGGAGTGCAGAATCTTAGCCACTGGACCACCAGGGAAGTCCCAATATTAAACTTTTGAGTTAATATTAGAATCCATACTTCATGTAGGTTTTCAGGGCATTTAATGTTGTCTTACTATATATTCAAATTTTAATGCCAATATTCTCCTTTCCTGAGATTCCGGAGTACAACCTATGCAGTTTTTTAAAACACTTTTTATTTTGTATTGGGGTATAGCTGATTAACAATGTTGTGATGATTTCAGGTGAAGAGCAAAGGGACTCAGCCATATGTATACATGTATCCATTCTCCCCCAAACTCCCCTCTCTTCCAGGCTGCCACATAACATTGAACAGGGTTCCCCTTTTGACCTTTTACAGGTCATACAAAGTCATGAAAGTCCTTTGCACAGCACTTTTTAAGACTGATGGTACCAATGTTTCTTCCAACAATGTGTGCCAAAGGGTATATGATAAAGGTTTCACAATAACTAAATTGTACTCCAGGACTTTTATTTTTCTCTTTTGTAATATCTCTACTCTCTGGCATCTTGGGGAATGCAATATTTGGTATAAGTGGAGTTTCCAAACATTGATATTTACTCTTGTAAATACCAAAACATTAAAAAAAAAAACAATGGGAACTTTCTAAAAGCATTGCACACTTCTCTGTCTTTTTAAATAAAATGCCTGAAATATTAATGGTTCTTTGTTGATTTGAGGCTCTACCTACAGATATCAGTTATTTGGATGTCATGTCTCTCTGTGTTAGAGTTCAGTGGAGCACACATGGAGACTCATATGATGTGGGGCCTGAGACTAACTGGATGATCACTTTAGTGGTGACAGCCTCAACCCGAGCACTCCATTCCTGTGCATCTTGACCTTTCACCTGTGCTTCTCCCTGAATCCCTCCAAACCATAGCTATCTTATAGCTGATGAACTTCAGTGCAATCCAGGACCTCTTTTATCTCTTTTGCTGAGTCTTGCATATGCGCTTTTCATAAATGTTTATCCCAGGTAGGAAGATGGTCATTTTGGAGGAACTCCTTCATTGTGTTGATCTTTACAATTGTTTGTGTGAATGGTTAGTCACTCAGTCATGTCCAACTCTTTGAGACCCCATAGACTGTAACCTGCCAGGCTCCTCTGTCCATGGAATTCTCCAGGCAAGAATACTGGAGCGGGTTGCTATTTCCACCTCCAGGGAATCTTCCTGACCCAGGGACTGAACCTCTGTCTCCTGCATTGCAGGCAGATTCTTTACTCACTGAGTCATCAGGGAAGCCCTCACAATCCTTTCAGTTCAGTTCAGTAGCTCAGTCGTGTCTGACTCTTCGCAACCCCACAGACTGCAGTACGCCAAGCCTCCCTGTCCATCTCCATCTCCCGGAGATTACTCAAACTCATTACTCAGTTGAGTCGGTGATGTCATCCAACCATCTCATCCTCTGTTGTCCCCTTCTCCTCCCGCCTTCAATCTTTCCCAGCATCAGGGTCTTTTCAAATGAGTCAGCTCTTCACATCAGGTGACCAAAGTATTGGAGTTTCAGCTTCAGCATCAGTCCTCCCAGTGAATATTCAGGACTGATTTCCTTTAGGATGGACTGGTTGGATCTCCTTGCAGTCCAAGCTACTCTTAAGAGTCTTCTCCAACACCACAGTTCAAAACATCAATTCTTCAGTGCTCAGCTTTCTTCATAGTCCAACTCTCACACCCATACATGACTACTGGAAAAACGATAGCTTTGACTAGACAGACCTTTGTTGGCAAAGTAATGTCTCTGCTTTTTAATATGCTGTCTAGGTTGGTGATAACTTTTCTTCCAAGGAGCAAGCATCTTTATTTCATGGCTGCACTCACCATCTGCAGTGAATTTGGAGCCCCCCAAAACAATTGTTTAGCAACAGGGTATTTTTAAGATTCTCTGGTAAGGCTGGAATTCTGACGTGCCTTTAAAATTTTAATTATAAAAGATAGTAAAAACAAGAAAAAAAAATAATGGGAACTTTCTAAAAGCATTGCACACTTCTCTGTCTTTTTAAATAAAATGCCTGAAATATTAATGGTTCTTTGTTGATTTGAGGCTCTACCTACAGATATCAGTTATTTGGATGTCATGTCTCTCTGTGTTAGAGTTCAGTGGAGCACACATGGAGACTCATATGATGTGGGGCCTGAGACTAACTGGATGATCACTTTAGTGGTGACAGCCTCAACCCGAGCACTCCATTCCTGTGCATCTTGACCTTTCACCTGTGCTTCTCCCTGAATCCCTCCAAACCATAGCTATCTTATAGCTGATGAACTTCAGTGCAATCCAGGACCTCTTTTATCTCTTTTGCTGAGTCTTGCATATGCGCTTTTCATAAATGTTTATCCCAGGTAGGAAGATGGTCATTTTGGAGGAACTCCTTCATTGTGTTGATCTTTACAATTGTTTGTGTGAATGGTTAGTCACTCAGTCATGTCCAACTCTTTGAGACCCCATAGACTGTAACCTGCCAGGCTCCTCTGTCCATGGAATTCTCCAGGCAAGAATACTGGAGCGGGTTGCTATTTCCACCTCCAGGGAATCTTCCTGACCCAGGGACTGAACCTCTGTCTCCTGCATTGCAGGCAGATTCTTTACTCACTGAGTCATCAGGGAAGCCCTCACAATCCTTTCAGTTCAGTTCAGTAGCTCAGTCGTGTCTGACTCTTCGCAACCCCACAGACTGCAGTACACCAAGCCTCCCTGTCCATCTCCATCTCCCGGAGATTACTCAAACTCATTACTCAGTTGAGTCGGTGATGTCATCCAACCATCTCATCCTCTGTTGTCCCCTTCTCCTCCCGCCTTCAATCTTTCCCAGCATCAGGGTCTTTTCAAATGAGTCAGCTCTTCACATCAGGTGACCAAAGTATTGGAGTTTCAGCTTCAGCATCAGTCCTCCCAGTGAATATTCAGGACTGATTTCCTTTAGGATGGACTGGTTGGATCTCCTTGCAGTCCAAGCTACTCTTAAGAGTCTTCTCCAACACCACAGTTCAAAACATCAATTCTTCAGTGCTCAGCTTTCTTCATAGTCCAACTCTCACATCCATACATGACTACTGGAAAAACGATAGCTTTGACTAGACAGACCTTTGTTGGCAAAGTAATGTCTCTGCTTTTTAATATGCTGTCTAGGTTGGTGATAACTTTTCTTCCAAGGAGCAAGCATCTTTATTTCATGGCTGCACTCACCATCTGCAGTGAATTTGGAGACCCCAAAACAATTGTTTAGCAACAGGGTATTTTTAAGATTCTCTGGTAAGGCTGGAATTCTGACGTGCCTTTAAAATTTTAATTATAAAAGATAGTAAAAACAAGAAAAAAAAATTATCTCCACGTTATATCACACTATCTGGCAATAAGCTAAAGTATGAAATCTTTGAAAGCTCTAGAATGATAAAAATTTCAAATTGCCATTCTTTCTATTTTATGGAAACCCATAGCTTTAATACATTAACAGTAGTTAACTTGTCTTCATTCTGCTTAAACTTTGGGAAAGGAGAGGTAAGAGCTTGATTCATTTGTACTTGCTGAGTAGAAAATAGCAAGCACCTTTACAATTTCATTAAAAATTATTCAGACAAAGATTATGCTCAGAAATAAATTCTTTAAATAATGTTGTGCTTAGTTGCTCAGTCATGTCTGACTCTTTGTGACTCTCTGGACTGTAGCCCACCAGGCTCCTCTGTCCATGGGGATTCTCTCCAGGCAAGAATACTGGAGTGGATTGCCATGCCTCCTCCAGGGGATCTTCCCAACCCAGGGATTGAACTCAGGTCTCCCACACTGCAAGCAGATTCTTTATCACTGAGCCACCACTGTCTAAGCCATCAGAGAAGCCCTTGAATAATGTTATGTTTTTTTTTTTTTCCTGCAGCTTAATTGCTTATTTTTCCTGGCTCCATCTATCATATACTATCTTTATTCCCTAAGTTAAACATTTTCTAAGATATTTTCCCATTCAAATCACTTTTTTTGTACTTGAATAGTTCTTATCTTTTCCCTTCCCTCAGTCCACTTCCAAGAACTGACTTTTTGCCCTTATCAAATTTTATTTTTAGGCAATTTGGTTCAGCACCATCTTTAAATCCATTTTAATAGTAAGAATAACAACAAGATGCTGGGAAAGATTGAGGGCAGGAGGAGAAGGGGATGACAGAGGATGAGATGGTTGGATGGCATCACTGACGCAATGGACATGAGTTTGGGTAGACTCCAGGAGTTGGTGATAGACAGGGAGGCCTGGTGTGCTGCGGTTCACAGGGTTGCAAAAAGTGGAACACGACTGAGCGACCGAATTGAACAACAATATCTACAACACACAGAACATTTAACTATGTTCCAGAAACTGTTTTAAATACTTTACATGTATTACCATTTCATGTTCTTAACAACTGTAAGAAGTTACTATTATTAGTCTCATTTTCTAGATGGGGTACTTGATAACACAGAGAAGTAGCTAAGGTCGCAAACATAGTAAGTGGTAGTGATAGGATTTAAACCCAGAAGGATTTAGTTTAACCACAAGGCTAATCTCTAGGTCCTGATAATATTTTATCTTTATAATGTTGCTTTATTTAATTTTTCCTTTTCATGGATATCATCCTGGCCCAAGGCGTTATTTTCACTCATTGCTGTGTTCTTGAGGTTCACTCAGGTCTTCCCTGGATCCCTCCCAACTATAGTTATCTCACAGCTAATGAACTTTAGTGCAACCCAGTACCTCTCTCAGAGGCTACCGAGAGGTGGAGGGCTACTTGCCTTCCTAAACTGAAAAATTTGTTGTATAAACTCAGTATCCTAAGCAGGAAAGATAGGCCATTCGTTAGTTTTAGCTTTATTTATTAAATAGCTTTATTTCCCTGGTGGCTCAGATGTTAAAGAATCTGCCTGTAATGTAGAAGACCTGGGTTTTATCCCTGGGTTGGGAAGATCTTCTGGAGAAGGGAATGGCTACCCACTCCAGTATTCTTTCCTAGAGAATTCCATGGACAGAGGAGCCTGGCAGGCTATAGTCCATGGAGTCAAAAAGAATCAGACACGACTGAGGGACTAACACTTTCACTTTTCACCAAGAACAACACATATTTATGTGTACGATTTGATGATTTGGACATATGCAAACCCTGGTGATACTATCAATACTGTCAAGGTCATAGATATCCAAAACCTCCCAGAGTTTCCTTCTGTGCCTGTTTCTCTCTCTCTACCCCTCTCCCTCTCTCTCTCTTTGGTGGTGAGAACACTTAACATGAGATTTGTCAGGAAAGCAATTTTTTTAAAGATTATTTTTAATGGGGACAATTTTTTTTAAAAAAGTCTGTATTGAATTAGTTACAATATTGCTTCTGTTTCATATTTTGGCTTTTTGGTCAGGAGACATGTGGGAGCTTAGCTCCCTGCCCAAAGATTGAACACATACCCTCTGCGTTGAAAGGTGAAGTCTTAACCATTGGACCACCAGGGAAGTCCAAGGAAAACAACTTTTAACTGTATAATACTGTATTGTTAACTACAGGCACTATGTTATATAGCAGATATCTAGAACATATTTATCTTGCATTACTGAAACTTTATACGCATTGAATAATAATAGTCCATTTCCCCTGTGCCCCTTGTCCCCAGCCTTCAGTAACCACAATTGTAGTCTCTGCTTCTATGAGTTTGACTATTTTGGATACTTCATACAAGTGGAATCATGCAGTGTTTGTCTTTCTCTGTTGGGGTTATTTCACTTGGCACGCTTTTCTCCAGGTTCATCCATGCTGCTACAAATGGCAGGATTTCCTTCCTTTTAAAAGCTGGATAAGATTCCATTGTATGTATACACCACATATTCTTCTATCTGTACATCTGTTGATGGACACTGGAGTTGTTTCCATGTTTTGGTCATTAGTTTTAGAACATATCAGTGATCAGTAAGTGTCCTTCAAATCTGAAGCAGGAACTGAGGGAAAAGTGTCCCATGAAAAGATGGCCCTAGAGAACAGGAGAAGCCATGTTTTTCTGGATTGAGTGGGACTGACAAGATATAGTGGAGCAGGCTCCTGTGACCCAGTCTCTGACAGGGTTATGAATTTAGAATTTTGCAAAAAAAGCCAAGTTTCTGCTTAAGGTAGGAGCAGCCTTCATAAAGGGCTCATGCTGCAGGCAACACATGAGTAGAGACGGTAGTGCTGCACATCCTCCTGAGCCTGGCCGTCCCGGAGGCTTGGAGGATGGCCAATGCAAGAGGTTCTGAAGACCTGGCCAAGTCTCTGGGGACAAGAGATGGAAGTACATTCCTCTTCTAAAGAAGCCAGAGAGCCAGAAGGCTGTAGGCTAAATCTGACCCACAGATATCTTTTGTTGAATATACTTTCCTGTTTTAAAGAATTTTAAATGTTATTTGCCAACATTAATACTAGGGAGAGTTCACCCCAAAATTCAGATTCCTGATTTCTCTTGATTTCTTGCTCTTTACATTCTCACTTGGAAATAATCAGCTGGAAATGAGTAGAGGCGATGCCCTTAGCCTGGCTTGAACTGTCTGGCTCTTTACTGTCCCTTTTACTGTCAGTTATCTTTATATCTGGCCTGCCTCACGTATTCATGTTATCTGCTTAGCTTGTTTGACATTGAAGTTTTCTACCTGTGAACTGCATCCTGAGCAGCTTATATGTATCACTTTCCCCGGGAAATTTCTACATCTGCTTAACAGATGTTTCCTGGAGCCATCTCAAAAAGGATGTGAAAAAAAGATATATGCTATATGTGCTTAATATTTCAAGAAATTTAATAACTTATCCACGAGAGTTGTGTTTCTCTGCAGTGATACATAAGATATATAAGATTCCACTGTATGTATACACCACATATTCTTTTATCTGTTCATCTGTTGGTGGATACTTGAGTATCCTTCAACAAATGGTCTGGTGAGCTTGTTTAAAAATGCACCACGGAAAGTAAGAGAGAGACAGCATACATCCTATTCAGGAACCAGTTTTGTGGAGACCGTGCCTCTTTTTAAAAGGGAAAGAACCACAATGAGATTCCACTACATATGTATTAAAACAGTTAAAAAAAAAAAAGAGTGATAATATCAAGTGCTGATGAGGACGGGAACAGACTAGATCTCTCATACATTGTTGGTGGGAATATAAAAGGATAATAGCCACTCTAGGAAATAGTTTGGCAGTTTCTTTAAAAAATTAAATATGCACTTACCATATGACCCATCAATCATAATCTTAGATATTTATTCTAGAGAAATGAAGATTTAAGTACACACAAAAACACGTACACAGGTTTTCACAGCAGTTTTACTTATGATAGCCAAAAGGTTGGAAACAACCCAAATGTACCTCACCTAGGGAATGGGTGAACAGAGTTTGGTACAGCCATACAATGGAATATCACTTAACAATCACAAGAAATGAATGTTTGAAACCTGTCACAAGTGGAACTCAAGGACATTGTTGTTGTTTAGTCACTCAGTAGTGTTTCACTCTTTGTGACCCCATGGACTGCAGCACATCAAGCTTTCCTTTCCTTCACCATTTCCCAGAGCTTACTCAAACTCATGTCCATTGAGTTGGTGATGCCATCCAACCATCTCATCCTCTGTCATCCCCTTCTCCTTCCTTCAATCTTTCCCAGCATCCGGGTCTTTTCGTATGAGTCGGCTGTTTGCATCAGGTGGGCAAAGTATTGGAGCTTCAGCTTCAGCATCAGTCCTTCCAAAGAATATTCAGGATTGATTTTCTTCAGGATTGACTGGCTTGATCTCCTTGCAGTCCAAGGGACTCTCAAAAGTCTTCTCCAACAGCACAGTTCAAAGCATCAATTCTTCAGGGCTCAGCCTTCTTTATGGTCCAACTCTCATATCCATACATGACTACTGGAAAAGGGCATTATGTTAGGTAAAAACATCAAAAGGTTTCATACGATGTGATTCTGTTTATATAACATTATTGAAATGACAAAACTATAGAGATGAAAAACACATTGGTGGTTACTAGGAAACAGGGATAGTGTGGGGGGTTAGAAGGGGAGGTAAATTTGTGAATACAAAAATGTAGCATGAGGGAGTTTTTTTGTGATAATGGACCAGTTTTACATCCTGGTTGTAGAGGGTACACAAATGACACATGGAATAAAATTGTACATGCTGTTGCTGCTGACAGGTGCTCAGTTGTGTCTGACTCTTTGCAACCCCATGGACTGTAGCCTGCCAGGCTCCTCTGCTCATGGAATTTTTTCCAGGCAAGAATACTGGAATGAGTTGCCATTTCCTACTCCAGGGCATGTTCCTGACCCAGAGATTGAACCTGCATCTCTTATGTCTCCTGCATTGGCATGCAGATTCTTTACCACTAGTGGTACCAATTCTTCAAGCCAAGCTTCAGCAATACATGAACTGTGAATTTCCAGATGTTCAAGCTGGTTTTAGAAAAGGCAGAGGAACAAGTGATCAAATTGCCAACATCCACTGGATCATCGAAAAAGCAAGAGAGTTCCAGAAAAACATCTATTCCGCTTAATTGACTATGCCAAAGCCTTTGACTGTGTGGATCACAACAAACTGCAAAATTCTGAAAGAGATGGGAATACCAGATTACCTGACCTGCCTCTTGAGAAACCTGTATGCAGTTCAGGAAGCAACAGTTAGAACTGGACATAGAACAACAGACTGGTTCCAAATAGGAAAAGGAGTACGCCAAGGCTGTATATTGTCACCCTGCTTATTTAACTTCTATGCAGAGTACATCATGAGAAACGCTGGGCTGGAAGAAGCACAAACTGGAATCAAGATTGCCAGGAGAAATGCCAATAACCTCAGATATGCAGATGACACCACCCTTATGGCAGAAAGTGAAGAAGAACAAAAGAGCCTCTTGAGGAAAGTAAAAAAGTTGGCTTAAAGGTCAACATTCAGAAAACTAAGATCATGGCATGCATTCCCATTGCTTCATGGCAGAAAGATAGGGAACCAGTGGAAACAGTGTCAGACTTTATTTTTCTGGGCTCCAAAATCACTGCAGATGGTGATTGCCTCCATGAAATTAAAAGACACTTACTCCTTGGAAGGAAAGTTATGACCAACCAAGGCAGCATATTAAAAAGCACAGACGTTACTTTGTCAACAAAGGTCTGTCTAGTCAAGGCTATGGTTTTTCCAGTGGTCATGTATGGATGTGAGAGTTGGACTGTGAAGAAGGCCAAGCACCGAAGAATTGATGCTTTTGAACTGTGGTGTTGGAGAAGACTCCTGAGAGTCCCTTGGACTGCAAGGAGATCCAACCAGTCCATCCTAAAGGAGATTAGTCCTGGCTGTTCATTGGAAGGACTGATGTTGAGGCTGGAACTCCAATACTTTGGCCATCTTATACTAAGAGATGACTCATTGGAAAAGACCCTGATGCTGGGAAAGATTGAGGGCAGGAAGAGAAGGGGATGACAGAGGGTGAGACTGTTGGATGGCATCACCGACTCAATGGACATGAGTTTGGGTAAACTCCGGGAGCTGGTGATGGACAGGGAGGCCTGGCGTGCTGCAGTCCACGGGGTCACAAAGAGTTGGACACAACTGAGCAACTGAAGTGAACTGAGTGCCACCTGGGAAGCCCAAAATTTTGCAATACACAAATGTTTTTTAAAAATGGTAAAATGTAAGTTCTATAGTCTGGCTTCCCTGGTGGCTCAGAGGTTAAAGCGTCTGCCTCTAATGTGGGAGACCCGGGTTCGATCCCTGGGTCGGGAAGATCCCCTGGAGAAGGAAATGGCAATCCACTCCAGTATTCTTGCCTGGAGAATCCCATGGACGGAGAAGCCTAGTAGGTTACAGTCCACGGGGTCGCAAAGAGTCGGACACGACTGAGCGACTGAACTGAACTGAACTGAACTGATAGTCTACTAAAAAATATTGTACCGTATTCAATTTCCTGGTGTTGATATATTTCTAAAACTCTGTTGCCATTGGGGGAAGATGAGTGAAGGGTAAACAGTACTCCTTGTAGTATTTTTGCAATTTCTTGTGAGTCTTTAATTATTAAATTTTTTTTTTAAAGGAAAGTAGGCTGAATGCCTAGGAGTGGAATTGGGGAAGTGAGCAAGAGGAGCAGGAAGAAGGCAAACTGGGGCTCTGAGAAATATTACCAGAAGTTTAACCTACTAAAGGCTTAAACTTGCTCCCTGTCATCCCTTCTGCTGTCACTACTCCTTTATGCTCTTTATTCTGCCCATGTTAGACAGTTATTCCTCTATTAGTTATGGTACTGAGTAGAGAACTAGGTCTATTCCTGATGATAGGCCAATCAATCTTAGCCTACTGGGTGTAATCTCCAGGCCTTTAATTCTTTCTAGTTATTAGTTTTCCTGTTACCTAATATTCAGTCTGCCTCTTTGCTGCCAGAGGTGTTTTTTTTTAACATCTGAATTTGATGCCATTGCAGATGCTAGAAGTTGCCAGAAGGCTGTCCTCCAGATAACTGTCCCTTGCTTTAGCTTGTATCAATGTTTTGTTGCAATTAGCGTTCAGAATATGCACTGTCATCTTATTAAAATTTATATTTTTTAATGAAGAAAGCACAGGAAGAGTTGATTGTGGAGCTGTGGTTTACCCTTGCTTTTTCTTAGTTACCTGTGTCTAAATTAAGCTGAACCTCTGGGCTTCTATTTCTAAACAGGCATCACGATTTACTAAGGTTAATGCCTGGGGGAGTATTAACCTTGCAGACACTAATCGAATTCAGTGCCATCACAAGTGCATAATGCAGGAGTTTGGAGTTTTGCCAAAAAGCACTATTCAAATGAAGATTCATTTGGCAAGGGGTGAGAAGGTGGGTGTGGACAAGGGAAGAAGAACTCCAGAAATGGTTATATAGATATTTTAATGATTTCCCTTTCCCTCTCCTCTCAGGGGTTATGTTTAAGTATTGCAGAGAGATGCTAAATAAATCTTCAGACTATTATGAAGAAATCTTAATGAAGGTGTTTCATCCCATGATACCTTTCTGATCTCACAATCAACATTCACTGAGCATCTATTTTACATGGCTGACCTTGTGCTAGGGTGTGGACACAAAGATGAGTAATTGTAAGCCACTGCATTATGCACGAACACCTCACGGCGCCCAATAAATGTCAGTTGAATAAAGGCACCATTAAGGAGGTCACAGTTTGGCTAAGGTCACTTAAAGGTCCTCCAAGTCTTGAGACATTAACTGTGCAATTCTAGCTCTTCATAGAGTATTACCAAGTTTTTGCCATACAGAGACGTTTTGGGCCCAAAGGGAAGTGAACGGGAAACATCATGTAAGATCTTGCCCAATAGGATCCAGGGCCAGGTCTCTTGATCCTTTCCTATGCGCACACCTTGCATATGTTTGCAGACACTAAAGGGGTTTTCTAGTTTCAAGGGCGCAGGGCTACCGCCTGTGGGACAGGTAGCATTTGGGATGGTAGTGACTGGGGTCACAGCGGAGAGGGCTGGGGAAGAGAGGAGAAACGAAAGAGCCCCCAAATTCTGATAGATAACCTTTCACCTGGGTCCCCACCCGCCCCTTCCTTGCCCTGGGCCTGAAATGCACCCGACCACTGAGTCCTCCACGTCTCAGGGAGTTAGGCACTGATTTGTACTGAAGCCGGGCCCCCATCTCAAAGACATTTCCTCAGTTCTGATCTTTTTCAAATTGCTTTCCTTCCGGGTCCAGCTCGAAGGGACCCTGCGGCTCAGGGCCAGCCTCCCGGACCATGCCGGTCTGGTGACACGCAGGCGCCGGAATCGAAGCCACGCTGGGTCTTCTCAGCCTGGTCCCCGGCCCAAGGAGGGCGGGCGCCGCAAAGCGCGTCCCATGTGCGGGGCTTCCCACAATGCACCGCGCCGGCAGTGGCGGCGACCGCGGCGGCGCTCTAGACGCGGCATGTCTGCGTCTCTACTGCTCTGGGAGGAGGAAGAGAAGGAGGAAGAGGAGGAGGAGGAGGGGGAGGAAGAGGAGAAAGGCGCAGGGGTGGGAGCTGTTGCCGAAGCTGCCACAGCAAAAGTTCTCCCCCCTCCCCCCTTCCCCTCCTCTCAAGGCCCCTAGAAAGGTTGAAGCTGCCGCCGCCTGCAGTCGGTGACCGCGCGACTCGGCGCCCGCCCGCGGTAAAGCGCTCGGCCTGGCAGGCCCGGGCCCGGGGGAGGGCGAGGGAGGGGGAGGGGGCGGCGCGCGGGGGGAGCGCGCGGCGGTAACGGCCTGACCCGGGGGGAGCGAGCCGTGGGGAGGCTGGGGGTGGCCCCGGGCCCGGCCGAGGCCGAGGGACGCGCAGGAGCAGGTTGGGGGACGGGAGGAAGCAGGGCGCGGATGGTGGGTTGGGGGGTTGAGAAAGGATAATGACGGGGGTGGTTGAAGCGAGAAGGCAGCCTCCGAGGCCTGAAGCGGGTGTCAGAGGTAGGGAAGGAGGTGGGATGGTGGCACGGGGTGGCCCGAGGGTGCTGGATGTGGGTGTGAAAAGCCTAGGGAGACACCAGGTCTCTTGTCTGCCGTGCCTGGTGCAGTGCTTTATGCACCGCAGGCCTCAGTCACTGTTGCTGCCTGAATGTGTTCTTTGGGAGAAGGGAAGGGCAGGGGTTGGAGAAAAGGGAATCCTTGCAGGAAACGTAGTGGGAGCGTGCGCTAGGAGAGAGGCCGGAGGGGAAGATGCCAGGTAGGTGGAGGAATGCAGGGGGCGGCTGTGGAGGAGTCTTGAGCATTCCGGGGGGTGTTCATTGTGTAGACACATTAGGTATTTCGTTGTGGAAAGAACTCAAGCGTTTCTAAGGAAAGGAAAGAAGGGATATGAGGAGTTTCCTTGAATAGAAAGGGTAGGTTTGAAGCAAGAGGGAGTGTTTAATACCGGAGAATATGAAGAGAATGCATGATAGAATAGACAGATGTAGCAGAATTAGTAAATGTTGGTCCAAAGACTAAAGAGTTATTCCAGATGGGCCAGGATGGCCTAGTTCCGAACCTGTTTGGGCTCTTCTGTAAGATGACATCTGGTAAGTGTGGGTACCGACAGTGGTTTGGGGTCACTGAGAATGACACCTTAGCCTGTAGTTTGGTCTGAGACGCTTTAGAACTGCACCAGTGAATCTGAGAATCTCTGAAGCAGACCTTAAGAAGACGCCTGGCCTACAGGCATTCGCTAGGCCACAGGGTTTAGATTTTAGCAATTTTGAAATATTATCACTTACCAGTGCCTGGGTGAACTGAACACTACTGGCAGATGCTGGAATGGAAATTACTTGACTTGGCGGTTTTCTTCTTCACTGCCCAGCTTATCTGGTCCAAGAGAACTGTTGCCATGTTATTCAGCTTGGGTTGCAGTACACAGGATTATAATTAATGGTGGGGGAGAGTCCCTGCGTGGTGGCCCTTCTGTGGAGGCCCCATTTGTAGCTCAGATTAGTCTGATTGACAGGATTGGTTCCATAACCCTGGTTATTGGTTCCTGTCTGCTGGTTGGAGATCTTTTCCACTCATGGTTCCTGAATGTATACTCTCACTAAGGCATGGTGGTATTGAAGAAAATGCATCAGCCTACAAAGTGTGTGGCTGCAGAAGGGAGGATGAGAATATCTGTTTTGGTCTTAAGAAGTTGCAAGGAGGTCAGAACTGGCTGTTTTGAAGTCTCGGGGAACCTGAAGAGACTGGGTGATTCTAGAGCCAGGTTGGAGGCAGTATTAGCATTTCCCTATCAGGAAATGTACCCAGGCTGTTGGGTTTGCTGAGCTCACAACAGACTGGATTTATTTCCAAGAGGGAACCCTGGGCTAAAACCATACCCTTAAGATTTATCTGAAAATTATTCACGTTTTATATTATTAAAGACTATATACACATTACATTGTAATATTAATTAAACTGAGGAGAGAGTAGTATGAAAAATCCTTTTATGGATATAGAGGGTGGAGGGATTAAAGGGGAAGATAGAAATTTAGGGGAGCGATGGGAAAATTCAGTCATTCGTTCTTTTAGGAAATAACTCTAAAGGAGGATACAGTTCAACATTTGAGTAGAGAGGGGCTTTTATTAAAAAAATTTTTATGGAAATAGTTCAGGGTTATTTTTAAAAGATTTGAAAAACTTTCTATGTCAGTACGTTTATAGAGTTATTCGTTCTTTTTAAGGGTTTCAATATATTACATAGTAGGTTGTACTCATTTTTATTGTCATCATAGTATGAGAAGATCTGTTTCCTTTCCCCTCACTGGCACTATATATTATCAGTTCTTTTAGTTTTTGTAAGTTTAATGGATTTAAATAAAGTATATAATTGTTTTCTCTTCATTAAATTATATAAAATAATACAAGTATGTAATTTAAAAAATTGTCCTGAGGGAGCTTATAATGAAAAGTAGTAACCCCTGTCTCATCTGTCCATTATAGCCCCACTTTCCAGAGACTGCTTCTAAGCATTTTTTGTAGTTCTTACCATGCTTTTCTCTAGGTCTCCAGGTAATATGTATGTATTCTTATTTCTTGATTGATCAAAGTGACATTAAAAAGGAGTCAAGAGACTTCTTATTCTTACTGTGAGTGGAAAGGATTTATCATTGCCATTATCCTCTTTTTTTCCTCCTCCTTTTCAAACTTTGATAGTTATTATTTTAGCTTTTTAATTTGATGTCTTATATATTTAATATTCTTAAAGAAAAAAAACACATTTAAAATTAGGCTGGAAAAACTGGGTGAGATGAATAAGGGAAGTTAGATTGGTGGACCTTTAGGAAAGACTAGGTTGTAGGAAATAGCATCTTTGCAGCCTAAGTGTTGCTGCTTAGAGATGAGGGGGAGTTGCTTGGCAGTGATAGTTGTTCCTCTTGAAAGTGGTTATCAGGTCAACAGTGCAGAATTCTTTGACAGGCTTCTGGAGAGTTTTAGTGTGGGGAATCTGGGAATGGATTAAGACAATCTTTGATTATTCTTTCCAGGCTTTGGTGGTGGTCTTATGTTTTTTAGGAAAGAATGTATCAGTGTGATTATGTGTTTCTTCTTTGTGGGCTGGGGGATGGATAAGAGGGAGAGGAGGATGAGGGACAGGTTATGGTGGAGATGGTCATAATTTTGTGGGATACTGAAGAAAAGGTAAGGAATTCTCAAGACATTTGGATATAGTTGGCTCTGAAGGAGATTTAAAGTACATTGGTGAGACAGATTTATGACCGTCATTAAAGAAATTAGCATATTTAAGTCACTAATATGTTGGGAATATGGTGGGAAAGAGTATGCTGCTCATATATTGTAGATTCTTGAAATGTTGGTTTTTGAAATTTGGTATGAGGTTCAACATTGCCGAGTCAAGGTGACAGATACTGGGAGTATAGAAAAGTCTTGCTCCCCTTTTTAGGAGTCTTGTTTTAAGTAACCCTAGCTCTTGAGACTCCTCCTTACATGTTGAATAAAAACAACATTCACAAGTTGATTGTACAGTGCTAAATCTTATATTTGTTTATGGTAATTTTTTTCTGTTTGTTTTGCACATAGTAGCTAGATTGTAACCTGCTCTAGAGCTGACACTTTCTTTAATTTCTGGGAAAATTCACAACAGCTTGATTCTTAAGTGCTTAATAAGTACTTGTTGAATGACTGATAGAAAGTTGGATTCACCTTACTGTTGGTAGTGGGACTGTGAAATTGTTGAGCACTATATGAGTATTACAGACAAAATTGTGTGTGTGTGTGTGTGTGTGTGTGAGAGAGAATGTGTATTAGAGGTAGTGAAGAACAAAGGGCTGTCTGACTGGGGAAGGCCTTTAGATTTAAGGGAAGATTTAATGGATGAGACTGGAAGTGTAATAGTCCTGCAGAAACATCTAATGGGTGGGACCAAAGGTTCTCTTCTAATTTGAGGCTAGTTTAATCTGAGAAAATCTAGTTTGAAACTGGAGGCTGGTTTAATTTTGATTTTCTTACCTCAGGCCTGAATGACTGCTTAGAGATCTTTAGCTGTTTTAAGAATCTGTCTAATTCATTTTGGGGATTTAATAAAAAAGTGTTAGATGAAGTTTCTACCCTCAAGGAATTTATGGTATTTTTATTCTTTTAGAGGGAGAAATACAGTTGTGAAGTAATCCCATAACAGTGTAAGATTTCAGAAAATTGACTTTTTCTTTTTTCCCCCACAATTCCCTATTCTTTTCTAAAATTCTTTTTCTAAAATCCACTATTCTTTTTCCTCCCAGAATCTCCATCTCTCTTACAATTCCACATGTATCCCCAAATTCCATATCTTTCTTGTCACTCTCACAATTACTCCTTCTTTCACAAATTACCCTTTCTTTCTCCAAATTTCCTGTTCTGTTCCACAATGCTTATGCTTGTATGCTCAGTGTATAGCTGTGTCAGATTCTTTGAGACCCCATGGACTGTAGCCTGCCAGGCTTTTCTGTCCATGGGATTTCCCAGCAGGAATACTGGAGTGGGTTGCCATTTCCTACTCCAGGGGATCTTCCAGACCCAGGGATCAAACCTGCATCTCCAGTGGCTCCTGCATTGGCAGGCAAATTCCTTATCACCACTGAGCCATGTGGGAAGCCAACGTTGCTGTCCCTCACACAATTGTTTTTCTCCCACATTCCTCCCATCTCTCTCCAGCAATCCTCCATTCTCTCCCCACAACCGTCATGTCTTTCAGAAAACTGATTTTTTAAAACAAGTATCAAAAGTATACCTACAAATGAGAATTTTTGTATTTTGGTAGTCACTTTGAATGGTAGTGTTCAAAAGGTTTTTGGAACACCTTTTCTGATTTGATGTCTAGCACATTCTATTCAGTTTACTTATTTATTGAGTACTTGTAGCGTACTGTTGCGGAGAAGGGAATGGCACCCCTCTCCAGCACTCTTGCCTGGAAAATCCCATGGGTGGAGGAGCCTGGTGGGCTGCAGTCCATGGAGTTACTAAGAGTCGGACATGACTGAGTGACTTCACTTTCACTTTTCACTTTCATGCATTGAAGAAGGAAATGGCAACCCACTCCAGTGTTCTTGCCTGGAGAATCCCAGGGACGGTGGAGCCTGGTGGGCTGCCGTCTGTGGGGTTGCACAGAATCGGACACGACTGAAACGACTTAGCAGCAGCAGCAGTGTGTTGTTGAGGGGAGGAAGTCTATAAAGATGAGTAAAATATGGTCCCTATCCTGTAAGAGTTCCTAATCGCTCTAAGATAGCACAGTTACAAATAATACCAGCATAATGTTATTCTGAATGGTCTTATTGGGGCAAATCTTTTTAGTTTGAAAGATTTGATTTTTAGAAATATCGGGGATCTGTTAGTATCAAATAGAGTGAATAAAAAATAATTTTGGTTTAGTTTTAGTTAGCACAGAAATGGGGATGATTTTCTTGGTTGACTTATTAATTAACTTTGGAATATACTCCCAAAGAGGAATTTGGAAATATTTTGAACAGTGGCAGTAGGTACTAGATCAATGTTGGTTAAGTGCATCAGATGGTTGGATAGATGGAGTGAATAAGTAAGTAAGTTGTAGCCTCCCAAGGTAACTATTTTAAAGAAGACCACACTGACTTTAATATGTAAGTAAATTCTGGCTCTGTTTGTTAACAGTTCATTACAAGATGGTTTATGATTAAGTTCCCAAATGAGTTTTATAGACAATAATTGCTTTAGGAGTTCAGAGAATGGAGAAATGAATATTGGCTTAGGTTTGGGGAGAGGATTTACATGTCCTAAACTTTAGCTGGATATTTGAAAAGATTCCTTAGAGTTCTCAGGAGAGGAACTAAACTGCTCTAAATTTCTCTTGCAGCCCTAGAATGAACCTAGAGTCTGAATCTATTTTTGTCTGAATGCTTTCTGCCTATTTCATTTTAGCTATTCTTAATGGTTTGTTCCTTTTCAGATTCACCTGTGCTGTGTAGATTTTGAGCTCCCTTTGGAACAGCTTGTGGGGGGATGGTGTCAGTTCTCAGGTATATCTAGTAAAACTTTTAGTTTTTCCTTTTTTTTGAGCCTGTATACCCCACAAATGACTTGGTCTCTGTGAGTGAAGAGAATGAGTCAACTTGGCTCTGTTATCCTGGCATTTTCCTGAATGCTTTTCTCAGAGCTGCTTTCTGAATTACAGAATAGAATAGACAAGAAAATTGAGGGCATATATCCAGTAGACACATGTTTGTTGAATAAATGAATGAATGAAAGTGTCTGAGATAATTTATCTGAACTGTCTATACGTTTTGTTTCAATTTATTCATAACCTGCCTTTTTCTACAAGGATTTAATGAGGCTGATGGAAGTATGTTCACCATAAATGAAATAATTGAAGTCTAGTTGACGAAAAAAGAAAAGAATGTTAAGACTTATCATTATGGATGTTAGAGAACTAGGAATAAAGTGGAATATAAGCAGATGGAGAAGAAATGGTGTTATTTGATGGAAAATATGATTCTGAAGGAAAAAAGTTATTGATACGTAACAGGTTATAGTTAAAGGGAAGCAAGAGAAGATTGAAAGTAGAGGATTATTTGAAATGGCTGATTTTGAGAGGAAGATGGTAAGACTTTGAAGGATGAGAGTTTCAAAAGTTTGAAATGTAGTGGAAATTATGACGTTGATTTATAACAAGTTTCAGAAAGTAAAGGGGTGAGTTTTCTTTAGTCAACAGATAATGCACATTTTTTATGTGCAAAAGCATTGTTAGATGCAATCAGGGATAAATCCTTTGGGATTTAATTCTAATAGAGGGGCTAGACTTGAGCACAGATGACTACACAGTATGATCACAAATTTATTAGGAGAAAAGTACCAAATGTTACTACAGTTAAAAGGTGAAAAAAACATTTGATTAAGGAAAAGCCTGGGACTGCATTTAGTAGCATGGAAGTGACATTTTAGCTAGTCTTTGAAGGGATAGACAGGATTCTGACCGGCAGAAATTTCTAGAAAGAACATTCCAACCTGAGGAATTAACAGAAGTAAAAACATGGCGGTGAGAAGTCAAGGAGATGTAGAGAAGAGTGTGTTGGTTTTTGTCTTTTTTTTTTTTTTTTTTTTTTACTATGGTCCACAGGAAGACTTCCCTGGTGGCTCAGATGGTAAAGCGTCTGCCTACAATGCAGGAGACCCGGGTTCGATCCCTGAGTCTGGAAGATCCTCTGGAGAAGGAAATGGCAACCCACTCCAGTACTCTTGCCTAGAAAATCCCATGGACAGAGGAGCGTAGTAGGCTGTAGTTCATGGGGTCGCAGTCAGGTACGACTGAGCGACTTCACATCACAGTAAGGAAAATGTTTCACGTCTTCACCTAATATATGCATGTATGAATGTGTGTATGTTTAGAACACAAAGTTTCAACAACAGTAACTGTCCTTACCACAGTGGATGCACTGTATGTTTTCTGTTGTTCTCTTTGACTAAAAAGATAAAAAAGATGGCTGTCACTTACTAAACTGATTTCATGATGAATTAATTGATGATAACCTGTAATTTGTAATGAAGAGTTCATGACTATGGTATAAGGTAGGAAGGCTCAGTTGGGGTTGAGTTGAAAATGGATGGTCTTGAAAGCTACGCTAAGTAGTTTGTATTTGATATGACATAGTGTTGTGCTTGGTAAGCAAACAAGCTAGATTTTAGTCTTGGCCTTTCTGTTTACCTCCACGATGGTTGTGAAGAGAATTACTTCCTTTCTGAGACCCAGTTTTCTCATCAGGAAATTGATAATCATTACACCTTCTGGCAAGAGTTATTGTGAGGGTTTGAGGATTAAAGTATGTTAATCTAGGATTTAAAGCATGCTAACATATATCATTAACGTACAGCTATTGAACTTTTTGAGTAGAGAACTGAATCAAGGACTATGTATTAGAAACCTTAGTCTGATGATAGCTATACCATACAAGATAGATTGGGGATAGTGTGGTGGCAGAGTATGACTGGAGGTGAGGAAAGCCCAGTTTGGTGCCTACAGGAGAAACTAAGAAGGGCTTGAATTAGTTTGATAACAGGAGGATTATAAATGAGGGTGTGAGATTTGATTGGATGGAGTGAAGAGGGGAAGATGACTAGGAAATTAGAGTTGGGGAAAGATGTAAAAGGCAGCAACTGCAATTGGATTACATCTTTGGATAGTTTGGTGGGGTACGTTAGAATAGATACAGTTTCTTGCATGAGTAGGTTCTCAGTTGTTCGTTGAATGATTAAATAGGTAAGCTGAGGAATGAACTGTGAGTGAAGACAGTGATAGATGGATTTGAGAAGGAGGGGTTAGATTGGAGGGTGCTTGTGATGATCTGCCAGGATTTATTCAGTCAGGAAATATTTTTATATACTTACTGTGTGCAAGGTTCTATGGTAGGCTGTGTGAAGGATACACATTTATATATGACGTAAACATATTCATATTCTTCAAGAGTTTGTCCTGGAACAAAAATGTGTACACATCTGTCTGTGACACAAGTACTATGGCAGATTCAACTTTGTGAAGAATTGGTACATAGTTTAGAGCTTGAAGGATAAATAAGATTATAGTAGGCATGATGGTGAGGGTTGGCACTCAAGAAAGAAGTGATATGACTGATAGAAAAATTCTGGATATATTAAGTAATTGGTGGTCTACATGAACTGGAATTTAGGGTTCATGTTGATGAATGGAGGAAAATAAAGTTAAATAGACACTTAAATATACCAGGCTGAAGTGGTTCTTAAAAATGTGTTGAGAAATGACTTATATAGAATGCTCAAATGTTGAGTACAGTTTAATTTTTTCTCTTAAGTTTACATTTATGTAGTCATCACCCAGTTCAATATAAACATTCTCAACATCCCAGAAGGCTTCCTCATGTGTCTCTAAGTTTATGCCGCCTTCAACCAAGAGTAATTACTATACTAACCTCTGTCACACAGAGTAGTTTTGTATGTTTTCCTATTAGGGGAATCATACTTCTGTATCTGGTTTCTTGTGCTCACCATATGACTGTGAGATTCATTCTTTTTCATTGCTCTGTGGGGTTCATTATGTGAATATACCATTCCATGATTATTGGAAAATTGAGTAGTTTGTATTTTTTGGAAATATAGAGAGTTTTAACTTGACTCGGTATGTAATGGAGAACCATTGATTTTTGAGTGGGTTTAAGAGTGTTTATCTGGTGACCTGTTTTGTTCGTTCCCCTTTTTTTTTTTTTTTTTTTGGAATGAAGAGAACCTAGTAACTAGAAGACAAAGAAGGCTATGAGAGAAGTGTGAAGTACTGAGAATCAAAGTTGGGATGGTGGTAATGGGAATAAAAGGAAAGGGAGCCATGTAAGAAATAATTGAAAGAAAGAATTGAAGGATTTGATGGCAGAAGGGCTTTTGGGAAACAGTGGAGAAAAAGAAAAGGGGAACTCTAGGGTTTTTAATTTGGGTGACTGTAAGAATGGTGGTGTCATTAAAAGAAATTATTATATCCCTTAGCAGAACCATGTTGATGGGGAAGAATGGCTACTTTGGTTTTAAGACACATTGACCAGTGTGTGAGGCACCAGTGGAAGTATCCAAGGGGTATTGTCTAGCCAGAGTTAAAAATACTGCTCCAGCTGAGGAAAGAGTTCCAGTGGAGATTTGGGAATATATATGTACAGTTGATAATTGAAGCTACTAACTCTGGGTTTGATAGGGTGCTGATGCCTATAAAATTATCTGGACTAATGATTGAAATGTATTTTGAAACAATCATTGAAGAATTTAGTTTAAAAGCAATAACTGTGTATTCTGATTCCTTCGGAATAGGTTAGATTGTAGCAGAAGGTAATGATTTAAAGATCATTTTGGGGAGCTGGGGGAAGGTATCCATAAGAGGAGAGAAAATGTAGAAACAGCAGTAAGGGATGAAACCCTGAGAGGCAGAGAACTGGAGAGAGCTCCTGGACAGAACTTGGGAAAAGACCCATTCTTTGGGCTAAAAAGAAGCCTAGTGGTCACTGGAGACAGAAGAAGCAACCAAAGAGACCGGAGCAGAGAGGCTGTGTTGTGTGTGCATGCCTGTATGTCAGTTGCTTTAGTTGTGTCCGTCTCTTTATTTACCCTATGGACTGTTGTCTGCCGGGCTCCTCTGTCCATGGGATTCTCCAGG
The DNA here is from genome assembly GCA_006410635.1 of Cephalophus harveyi. Taxonomy (NCBI): domain Eukaryota; kingdom Metazoa; phylum Chordata; class Mammalia; order Artiodactyla; family Bovidae; genus Cephalophus; species Cephalophus harveyi. The sequence continues at coordinate 444,501 of SJYT01015942.1, read as the reverse complement.
CAAGAATGCTGGAGTGGGTAGCCATTCCCTTCTCCAGGGGGTTTTCCAGACCCAGGGATCAAACCCACGCCTCTTCATGTCTCCTGCATTGGCAAGCTGATCTTTACCACTAGCGCTACCTAGGAAGCCCCAGCATCCTGTGATATAATGATTTAAATCAAAGGAGGTAGTTCAAGTGTCATTGCCAGAAAGAATAAGAACTTGGGTGGTGAGCCATAGGATTTGGTACATGGAATTTTTTTGGTCTTCAAGAGAGTAGTTTGGAGACCAGGGTCCATAGGGTTAAAGGACTGAGTGAGTTGGGAGAGTATGGAAGCATCAGCTATAGGAATTGTCTTAAGTTTATTTTAAGGAGGAACAACTCTTCTTCCGAAACTGAAGGCAAGAAGTAACAGATGGATGAAAAGATACAGCATTTTAGAAGCTATAAAGAGGATTTGATTACAGGTGGAGAAATTGTGATGAGAGAATTTTATGGAAGAGATTATTTGAGATTAAGGATTTAAATATGAAAATGATTTGGATTAGTCAATGAGATGGAGAGTTGTATTTAGAATAAGTCAGTTGTAGAAGATTTCGTAGCTTTCTGGTGATGCTTAACACCCAGTGTGTGGGTGTGGAAAAAACAGATGGTGAAGATTGTCTTTCCTTGGGGAAATGCATGGTGAATGTAATGGGAAGTCATGAAATTCTGGAGAGGGCAATATTAAAATGGTTGATGGATAGATTTAAGTTGTGTAGGGAGATAAGTGAAGCCAGAAGGAGGTGAAGAGCAGGTGTAGACCTAGAAAATAAAGTAGTTGTGGTTAAAAAAAAAAAGGTCTCTACTGTTATAGTCCTAGTGGCACTGCACTTGCAATTGATGACCTGTTTTCAGCATATACGTGTAAGTGGCTGAAGTGCAGATGCAGGTCTTAGGAGTTGAGGAAGGTCTGTGTAGTGTGCAGAAAGGTCTTCAGCACCTCGGTCACTGAGAACAGTGGCTGAATGTGGGACGAAGTAGGACTGAAGTCTTCGTGGGGAGCAAGGTGGGAGGGATTCTGGAGCTTGGTAGATGCTGCAGATAGAATGGTTTAAGTGAGTAAGGTGAACTGCAAAGAGGTTTTTTAGTGATAAAACAAAGGGAGTGGCCTTGGGGAACAAAAAGCAATTGGTGCTTTTATCAAGCTGAAGAAGTGGAAGAATGGATAGCTAAGTTCTGTGAAGCAGGTTGTCCAAGAAAAGCCAAACTTGAGATAAGATGAGGGGCTGTCCAGATAAGAGATGGTAGTGATCTGAATTGTTGTAGCATGAGGATGGAGATAAAAAGATGGATTTGTTTCATTCACTCGTTCTTTTAAGTTTTTTATAAATAAATTATACTTGCAAAATCGTAACCATTCATGTGTAGTATACTGAGATAAATTCAACTGAGAGATATTTGTGGATTAGAAAGGAGACAAAGGGGAAAAAAAAGCCTAGGTGGAGGTTACTAATATGAAAGTCAAAAGACATGGAGTAATTTGTTGACAGTAGAACAAGGACAAGCCGATAGAAGCTAGTAAATGGATAGAAATGAATGCAGAGATTGGAGTTGACCCTATATCAGTCTAGAGGGGAGGGATGGGGCGGGACATGGGAGGGAGGTTCAAAAGGGAGGGAATATACGTATACATACCTATGGCTGATTCATGTTGAGGTTTGATGGAAAACAACAAAATCCTGTAAAGCAATTATCCTTAAAAAGAAAAAAAATAATAATTAAAAAAAGAGATTGGAGTTGACCTGAATAGGAATAAGTAAGATGAAGAGGACAGTGAGTAGCTTGTAATAGAGAAAATATGGAGAAAGCAAAATGCCACCTAAGAAGCAAAGCCAGAACCCTACTCCTTCTCTGTGCATGTAAGGACAGTCCTTGCTATCCATGATGTTCTTATAAAGGTGATAGATACTATGTCATGTATAATTGTTTTTTTAAAAAATAATGAATGATAGAGACATTGACATTTTTGATCTCTACTTGAGTGCCTCAAAAACCACAATTCTGCAAAAATTGTGTGGTGATAATTTGTATATGTAAAGAGGTTCAGGTATAAAATGGAAAACATGGGGTGGATGGTAAAAGGAAGTGTCTTAAGGGATCTAAAGTGGCTTCTGTAGTTTCTTTTTGTCTGTGACTTTTATCTGATATATTTCTTAGTGTGTTTAGGAAGTTGGTCTGCTCTGTCTTCTCATTTCATTTATTATCTGAAAAAATACTTAACTTTTTATTTAGAGTAGAGCCGATTAACAAAGTTGTGATAGTTTCAGGTGCGCAGCAACGCAACTCAGCCAGACAAGAGAGAGCATATAAATATACGGTTCTAAATATGGCCTGTTTTATTTCTGATTATTTATCACTTGTTGAACATTTCTAGAGGAGTGGTGTTGTCAATTCCAAAACCAAAATATAGCTAAAACTGAACCATTGCTTTTTTGTTTTGTTGTAAGTCTTCAGCATTATCACCTCAGGGCATGAAACCTTCATCATCTTCCGTGCTGCAGCCCATGGCGTTGCGAAGAGTTGGACACAACTGAGTGACTGAATAAGACCTAGACCAGGCCTTCAATGTTTTGGCTTGCATCTTTGCTCTTAAACTTTTGCTTGTCCTTTTATACAGTAGAATTGATTTTTGTCAGACTTTGTCTTCTGTTAACATTTCCCTTGTACTGTCAAAGACTTGACTCTCTCAAGTGCTTACCTAACTGTGCTTTTAGAGATTCTCCATTAGTACCTTGCTCTGGTCCCAGTAATTGGCATTTTAAACCATTAAGGGAAAAATGCTGTATGCTTCAAATCCTTACTATTTGCATTATATTCTTCACATGGTTAATGAACTCTTTCATCTTTCAGTCTCTGAGCCAAGAATACTTCCTGACTCTCCCTGTTCAGATCAGGGTTTTTGATGTTCCTTTTGTTTCATGGAGAGAGAGCGTGTTTATTTATTTAACTTTTTGTTTTATATTGGAGTATAGCTGATTAACAAAGTTGTGATAGTTTCAGGTGCACAGTAACGCAACTCAGCCAGACAAGAGAGAGCTTATTTAGTGACAGTGAGAAAAATATGACAAAGCACGAAATATAGTATTGGTTTTCCATCCTAGGGCAGCTTTGCTTCAGAATTAGTTTCAGAATCTAGCTCTGGGTCATTCAGCCTTTTTCTTTTATTTCTGCATTTAGTAAGTCACCAAATTTAATAATGAAGAACCTATGGAGACCACCCAGAGCTTTGAAGGGCTAAGATGGCCCAAGGATGTCACTTGTTCAATTCACAACTTTACTGTAATCTGCCAATAGTCTAGAATTGTTTCTAGGACCTGCCTTATACATCACTGGGCCTTGGCGAGTCGGGGTATGCTCCGAGTCTTTGAGTGGATTGCGTGGGTTTAGACTAACGATGGATATCTTAAGATATGAGGAATGATTATAGTAGAAATGGAGACAGTATGTTTTAAAGTGATAAATTAATTTAACATAGATAAGTGACTTCACAAGATAGGGGTTGGATGCCTGAAAATCTTGGTTCATGTGAAGGAGTTTTCATTGTAAATTTGAGAGGATCCAATATATAAGGGATTAGAATGAAATACACAGTTGCTGTTTCGCAGGGTGCCCTGTATATTTGTCAACACATACATATACACCTGCATATGTAGATACATATAATGATAGAGATAATGTGTTAATTTGATTAGGTTCTATAATTAGAGTCTTTGGGGAAATAAATATGGTAGTCTTGTTATGACTGGTTCAAATGAATTGGTAGAGAATAGTTCGGAGAAGGCAATGGCACCCCTCTCCAGTACTCTTGCCTGGAAAATCCCATGGATGGAGGAGCCTGGTAGGCTGCAGTCCATGGGGTCGCCAAGAGTCGGACACAACTGAGCGACTTCACTTTCACTTTTCCCTTCCATGCATTGGAGAAGGAAATGGCAACCCACTCCAGTGTTCTTGCCTGGAGAATCCCAGTGAAGGAGGAGTCTGGTGGGCTGCCGTCTATGCGGTCACACAGAGTTGGACACGACTGAAGTGACTTAGTAGCAGCAGGAGGGGTATGTTTACGAAGTAGATTTTTCTGTGACTTTGGTAGCCTGTCTGGCACAGTTTCACAAAATTTGAGGGCCATTTGGGGCAAATTTGTGTGTTAAGTTGGGGGATGTTAGCTTTGAGGGATCATAGGATCGACTAAGGTCCGTCTAGTCAAGGCTATGGTTTTTCCTGTGGTCATGTATGGATGTGAGAGTTGGACTGTGAAGAAGGCTGAGCGCAGAAGAATTGATGCTTTTGAACTGTGGTATTGGAGAAGACTCTTGAGAGTCCCTTGGACTGCAAGGAGATCCAACCAGTCCATTCTGAAGGAGATCAACCCTGGGATTTCTTTGGAAGGAATGATGCTAAAGCTGAAACTCCAGTACTTCGGCCACCTCATGCGAAGAGTTGACTCATTGGAAAAGACTCTGATGCTGGGAGGGATTGGGGGCAGGAGAAGAAGGGGACGACCGAGGATGAGATGGCTGGATGGCATCACTGACTCGATGAATGTGAGTCTGAGTGAACTCCGAGAGATGGTGATGAACAGGGAGGCCTGGCGTGCTGCGATTCATGGGGTCGCAGAGAGTCGGACACGACTGAGCGACTGAACTGAACTGAGGATCAAACAAAAAATGCAATGCCTGAGAAAGTTATTTATGAATTGATTTGGTAGATGCTGATAAAAATTAAAGAAGGTATTTGTGGAGAAGTTTGTGTAGGTAAGTGGGATATGTAATGGAAGGGATTTAGGAGAAAGCTTGTTATTATTAGAAAAGTCAATTTCAGAAGCGTAAAATTGAAAAGAAGGTTTAGGGAAGGTAATTCTTTTGAGAAGATGCAGCTCATAGGTTGAAAACAGGAAGGCATGGGAAAAGTAAAAGGAGTAAATTAAGGTGTGGAAGAGTTAAGAGGAAGGGTTAAAGAAGAGGTTACTGGAAAAGATTTATTGTAAGGAATGTTGTCTTAAATACTACTTTTGATAGTGGTTCGGTGGGGAGGGGGACTTTTACCAAGGATAATTCAGTGTAACAGTTTTATTTCTTAAGAAACCCGGGAAGTAGGGCGCCCTCCTAGCCCTCCTGTTGGGAGCCCAGGCCCGCCCGCGCGGGATTTCACCGGCGCTCGGCTCAGCGGCAGGCGGAGCTGCGCGCATGGTGGGCCCAGAGCCGCCGCAGCTGCCTGCGAGCGCGGCCGAGCGGAGTGGAGGCGGGCCGGGCCGGTGGGACTCGGGCCTCCGAGATCCGCGCACCCTCGGGCCCTCGGGGGGCGCTCCAGCGAGCGAGCAGGCCCGGGGCGGCGCGGTGGGGGCCGGGAGGAGGGGCTTCCCTGAGCGCCCGAGCAAACCTCCGCACGCGGCTCGCGCGGCTTCCTTTTGTTGTGTGTACGGGAGTGAGAGAGTGCGCGCGCGTGCGTGAGTGCGCCCGTGGGCAGAGAGCGGCGGAGGGGGGCCGAGAAGCCGGGGCTTTTCCTGCTGGGGTGGCTGGCGCGCCCGGGCCTCGGCGGGCGGTGGGGCCTTGCAGACACCCGTCTTCCGGGTCGGGGCCCGCGGCGCAGGCCAGGCCCCTTCCCCCAGCGAGATGGCAAACTTTGTGAGTGACTTCTCGTAGGCTAACAAGTGACTGCCTGACAGCGGGGGCCGAGGAACGTTAATTGACACCCTCCTTTTGGTCCTAACCCTGTTTTGTTTTTTGTTTTTTTTTTACAAATCTTATATTGGACTGTACTGTGTTTACAGTTTTACGGTGTGCGAAAAGGTCAGACGGGTAACTTGTGTCTACTAGACACTTTTTTTTACTTGGTATCAAGAGCAAAAAAATGTACGCTTATATCTGTCCTTATATTGGTTGCGCTTCTAAAACCTGCGTGTTTAGTAGTGGTAAGAGCAGTCCTAAAGGCCTTTCCAGAATTAGGCTGTAGGGCACACTTTGTCTCTCCAGACTTCGGAAAGCACTTTTTACAGTGCCAAGAAAGAACTGCTTGGGTCGGAGACTAGATAAAGTTAGGAAATGAAAAAGTTAAAGCCCTTACCAAGAGCTTGCGTTAAAAACAGCTTTTTTTGTTTTGTTTTGTTTTACATAAATTATGATTGGTGTAGTTTGCATATAGAGTTTTACACAGTTGGGCATGGTGTGATTTTAAAAAGAGCGTTTCTTACTAATTTTACAAAGGGCAATGATAAAGGCACCACACAGTTTTGAAATTTCAAGTATGTTAAATGTTGCTATAAATAAAATCCTGTTCAGATTTTTAGATTTAAGAAATCTAAAAATACGTTTGCAGTTGTCCTTTGGGTGCAGGAAGAAGTCCTAGGTTTCTCAGTGCTTGTTTCTGGGCAGATTTTCAGTATTGTCAGCGTGATATGGGTGTGTAGAACCTTAACCTGAGTGAATAATTTGCTTGAGATTACCAATCTGTTTGCAGCTGGGAATAGACTCTGGGTCTCTTATTCCCAGTCTGGTGACCTATCCAAGAATAGACTAAGGAAACTGGGTATTTGTCTGTTTGGTGGAAAATATGGCCGAGTTGATTTTATACTAAGTATTAAACAGCCAGAAAGGGAATGTGTGAACATTTAATCTCTGTAGCACTTAGATGTATGTAGTTTCTCCATTCCTTAAATACATAAAGGATTTGAGGATATTCGTGTTGCTTTTCATGGCGTTTGTAGCATTTTTACATTAGATTAAAACATAGATGTTTATTATATTTAACTGTGGGGGATGAGCTTTTCAAGTGGGTGTTCTTAGTGGTTGAAGAATAGTTGGTAACCTGAGGATGTTTAGCCTCATAAATGCTAGGGAGAAGAGGAATTATGTTAATTTCATTAATTTCTAAGTAAAAAATCTTCAGCAGTCTTTATTGAAGATGCTTACAAAGGTCCTGATGGAATACCTGTGAATTTTCTTCTCAGCTCTCTGTGTTGCTATTTTCATTATAATTACTAGCTATGATTTGTTTTGTTCATTCCTAGTCTTTCCTTTTACCTTTCCTCCTGTGTCACAGAAACATTCTCTCTTCTTCCTACTTCTCATCTACAAAGAACCCTAGAAATTTTTAATCTTAATACAGTTCTCCATGAGAGATGGTTTTGGCAATGTCTGAAGACATTTTTGGTTGTCATGCTGGGGGATTCTGTTGGTATCTAGTGGGTGGATACTAAACATCCTACAATGCACATGATAACCCCCACAACAAAGAATTATCCAGTGCGGTGTCAGTAGTGTTGATGTTGAGATTTAATTACATTTAATTATTGTAGATGATATTCTACTTATAATTTCTCATGTAATTGATATCTCTATATCATATCTGTTATAAATCTTTTCTTAGAGTTGTCATTAGAATGATCATGGGTCAGAGATTATGAAGTATATTTTAGAGCACGAGTTAATAGGATTTTGGAGCTGAAAGATTAACAAGTATAACTCTGAGTATGTGGATAAGGAAATAGTTTCAGAGAGATTGTGTTCTACGGATATGGAGAGCTCAGGTCTTGTTATTTCTATTATAATTTAATCTTAATTTACTTAATTAAAATTAATTTTAATTATTACTGAAGGAAATGGTATTTTGT
>SJYT01015942.1:415454-436697 GCA_006410635.1 Cephalophus harveyi | reverse complement strand
AATGGTATTTTGTAACTTTTGGTTGATAAATTTAAATAATTAAAAATTTTAAAATTGCATCATGAGAATCTCAGTATTCACTAAATCATTGTTACTTTTTCATATTCCCATGTTGTTGAATTCTTCAGCATGGTTTTGTTAACCGTTGTAAACTTCTCAGCATCTGCTTTTTAAAAAAAATTTGAAAAATTAAAAAAGGCCACATACAATTTAAAAACAACTTGGAGTTAATTAGGATATCGTTGGCGGTATTGCAGATGCATACCCAACTAGAACTGTTAAAATGTCTCAGGGTATCTTGAATTTAGACATCTATTTTATGAGGATTACTATAATGGTCAGTTATTGTACTGATTGTAAATCTATTTTGGCAAGATTCTTTCAGTTAGTTTTAGAAAAAGATACTGGAACTTTCAGGTGAAATGCAATTGAATGAAATATAAATTGGATATTTAGATTTAAATTGGGTATTTCAAATTAAGTGCTGTATTGTTGGAGGAAGAAATATGGAGTTCTTTTTAAGTTAAATGTTTTCTGTGGTGCTGCTTTTTAAAAATGAGGAAAACAAGTAGGACAGAAGACCAATATGAGCAAAAATTTTTTAAAAATTGTTTTATTTAAGAAATACAAGAAATTTATTTTACAGAAAAGTTTTAAATGCTTTTTAGCAAAAAAAAAAAAAAAATCACTAACTGGAATACACTACTGTTAATGTTTTGATATATGACATATTTTTGTTAACTGTTTATTATGAAAAATTTAAAAAGATAAAAAATGCAGCATTCTTGTGAACTGCTATATACCAGACTAGCCTCAACAGTTAACAATTAATGGACAGTCTTATTTCATCTGTGCTTCTGCACCCTGTCTCTCAACTCACATAATTTTTAAAAACACTTTAATTTGAAATAATTATAAACTCATAGGAAGTTGCAAATAGTGGAGTCCTGTGTATCCTTTACCCAGCTTGCCCCCAATGGTGAGACATCGAAGTTAGGAATTTGACATTGGTATTAATACATTACTGTTACAGAAATTGCCAAACTTAAATCAGTTCTCAGCATTTTAAAACCTTTAGTTATTTTGGATAATTGCTTTACAGTGTTGTATTGGTTTCTGCCACCTTCACCCCCTCCTGGCATCCACAAGTCTTTTCTCTACGTCTGTGAGTGGGTCTGTTTCTGTTAAGTAGCTCTGTTCATTTGTGTTGTATTTTAGATTCCACGTATAAGTGATATGGTATGGTATTTCTCTTTCTCTTTCTGACTTAATATAATAATCTCTAGGTTCATCTGTGTTACTGCCGTTGTTGTTATTTCATTCCTTTTTTATGGCTGAGTAGTACTCCATTGTGTAACTATGGGCTTCCCTGGTAGCTCAGCTGTTAAAGAATCCTCCAGCAATTCAGGAGACCTGGGTTTGATCCCTGGGTTGGGAAGATCCACTGGAGAAGGGATAGTTACCCACTCCAGTATTGAAGAATTCCTGGCCTGAAGAATTCCATGGGGTGACAAAGAGTCAGACACGACTTTGTGACTTTCACTTTCATTTTTCATCCATGTTACTGCAGATGGTGTTATTTCACTCTTTTTTTAATTGCCAAGTAGTATTCCATTGTGTATCTATACCACATTTTCTTTATCCATTCATCTGTTGATGGACATTTAAGTTGCTTCGATGTCTTGACTGTTGTATGTAGTGCTGCTATGAACATAAGGGTACATGTAATCTTTTCAAATTATAATTTTGTGTGGATATATGCTCAGGAGTGGTATTGCTGGATCATATGGCGACTCTGTTTTTAATTCTTTGGGGAAGCTCCATACTGTTTTTCGTAATGGGTGCATCAATATACATTCCCATCAACAGTGTGAGAGGGATCCCTTTTTTCCAACATTTATTTGTATGGTTTTTAATGATGGCCATTCTGACTGGTGTAAAGTGGTACTTCATTGTAGTTTTAATTTGCATTTCTCTAATAATTAGCAATGGTGAGCATCGTTTCATAGGGCAACATGTTTTTGATTTTGATGAAGTTTGGTTTATTTATTTTTACAGAATATGCTTTTGGTGCCAAGCCCAAGAACCTTTTCTTTAGGTCTTGAAGACCTAATTTTTATTTTAAAAATTCTGTAGTTTTATGTTTATGTTCATCATCCTTTTCGAAATAATTTTTGTATGTGGTTGTGAGGTTTAGGCCTAGACTTTTATTTGGCATGTGCATGCATGCATGCTCAGTCCCTTCAGTTGTATTTGACTCTTTGTGATACCCTGGACCACAGCCTGCCAAGCTCCTCTGTCCATGGAATTCTCCAGGCAAGAATACTCGAGTGGGTTGTCATGCTCTCTTCCAGGGGATCTTCTTGACCTAGGGATTGAACTTGCATCTCCTGCATCACAGGCGGATTCTTTACCCTCTTGTTCCAGCATTGTTTGTTGAAAAGGCTGTCCTTCTCATTTGAATTATTTTTCTTTGTCAGTTAATTAGTTTTTCTTTACTGGTTATAGAATTACTTAGATTATTGGCTTCATTTTGGTTTAGTTTCAGTTGTGTGAATTTGAAAATTTGTTCCATTTTTTTCTGTGTGTCCAGTTAAAAGTGTAAAGTTGTTTTGTAGTATCCCCATGTTATTAATATTACTGGATATTTATTTATTTGACTGTGCTGGGTCTTAGTTGTGGCACACAGGATCTTTGATCTTTGTTGTGGTATGTGGGATCTTTTTGGTGTGGCATGTGGACTGTTAGTTGTGGCGTGTGGGATCTAGTTCCGTGACCAGGGATCGAACCCTGGCCCCCTATATATACAAAGTGGAAGCTTAACCACTTGGCCACTAGGGAAATCTTCCTAATTATCTTTGAAAGTGCTGCAAGATCTTAGTGATATCCCTGTTTCAATCTTAATATTGGATTTGTGTCTTGTCTCTTTGTTTTTGTTAGTGATGGTAGAGGAATGTAAAATTTTTGCTTCAGTGGTACTCTGTTTTCCTATTTTGAATTTTGTTGATTTCTGCTCTTCATTGTTTGCTTTCTGTTGCTTGCTTTGGATTTATATTTTGCTTTTTTTTTTTTAAGTTTCTTGTAAGTAATTAAGTTATTGATTTGAATCTTTTCTCTTTTCTAATGTAAGCACTTACTGCTACAAGTTTCCTCCTAACTACTGATTTAGCTGCATCCCATATATTTTGACATGTTATGTTTTAATTTTCATTCATTTTATGTATATATTTAAATTTTTTCTTTGAGTGTTTGTCTTTGACCCATGGACTTTTTTTTTCCACTTTACTTTTTTTTTTAATTTGTTTTTAATTAGAGGAACCCCATGGACTTTTAAAAAGTGTTTATTTGTTTATGTTCAGAAATTTTCCTGTTGTCTTCCTGTTAGTTTGAGTCTATTATTGTTATGTAATGTACCTCCTATTTTATTTTGATTCTTTTAGATTTGTTGAGGTTTGTTTTATGTCCCAGGATATAATCTGTCTTCGTGAATATTCCATGGATGTTTGAAAAGAAATATGTATTCTGCTGTTGTTGGGTGGACTATTCTATGTATATCAAGCTGACCCTGTTGGTTGGTTGTCTTATTAATATAGCCTGTCTGATGAAAAACAAACAAACTGTCCTAGCTTTTCCATTCTTTTTACTTTCAATATATGTTACTGAGTTTCTTGTTAGTAGCATATAGTGGGCCATTTCAGAAATATACTCTTCCAGTCTTTCTTGATTTGTCTGTTTAGACCATCAGCATTTAAGGTAATTACTGATAAATATTAACACTTAAATCTGCCTTTTTATTGTTATTATTATTTTGTTATTTTCTCTGGTTTTTTGTTTCTCTTTTCTTTCCATCCTGCAGATTACTAAAACATTTCTTAAGATTCTGTCTTGCGTAATTTGTAAAATACTTATTTATAGTTTTGAGTCTGTTTTGGTATAGATTTTGTAGTGGCTCTTGTAGTTATTACTAGTGTATATGTGACTTACAGCAGTCTCCTGGTATCAGTACTTTACTGCTTCAGTTGTCATGTGGAAACTTCACTTCTCATTTGCCTTTTTTTTACCATCTTGACTTTTAAATTTAATTAAGTATCAGTATAAATTTTGTTTTTCCATCATTAAGTATGATCTAGAAAACTAAGATGCAGCCGAAGATGGAGAAGCTCTATACAGTCAGCAAAAACAAGACCTGGAGCTGACTGTGGCCCACATCATCAACTTCTTATTGCAAAATTCAGGCTCAAAATGAAGAAAGTAGGGAAAGCGACTAGGCCATTCAGTTATGACCTAGATCAAATCCCTTATGATTATACATGCAGTGGAGGTGACAATCAAGGGACTAGATCTGGTTGGTATACAGAGTGCCTGAAGAACTAACTATAGGTGGAGGTTTCTAACATTGTAAAAGAGGTGATGACCAAAGCCATCTGCAAGAAGAAATGCAAGAAGGCAAAGTGGTTGTCTGAGGAGGCCTTACAAAAAGCTGAGAAAAGAAGAGAAATGAAAGGTAAAGGAGAAAGGGAAAGATACGCCCAACTGAATGCAGAGTTCCCGAGAATAGCAAGGAGAGATAAGAAAGCCTTCTTAAGTGAACAATGCAGAGAAATAGAGGAAAACAATAGGATGGAAAAGACTAGAGATCTCCTTAAGAATATTGGAGATACCAAGGGAACGTTTCATGCAAACAAATAGGCATAATAAAGGACAAAAACGGCAAGGACCTAACAAAAAGAAGAGAGTAAGAAAAAAAATGACAGGAATACACAGAAGTGTACAAAAAGCTCTTAATGACCCAGATAACCATGGTGCTGTGGTCACTCACCTAAGAGTCTTGGAGTGTGAAGTCAAGTGGGCCTTAAGAAGCATTACTATAAACAAAACAGTGGAGATGATGAAATTCCGGCTGAACTATTTCAGATCCTAAAAGAAGATGCTGTTAAAAGTGTTGCATTCAATATATCAGCAAATTTGGAAAACTCAGCAGTGACCAGAGGACTGGAAAAGATCAGTTTACATTCCAGTTGTGAAGGACGGTGCTAAAGAATGTTCAAATTACGGTACAGTTGCACTCATTTTACATGCTAGCTAGATTATCCACAAAACCCTTCAAGCTAGGCCTCAACAGTGGTCAAGCCAAGAACTTCCAGATGTACAAGCTGGATTTAGAAAAGGCAGAGGAACCAGAGATTGAATTGCTAACATCTGCTGGATCATAGCAAAAGAAAAGACATTCCCCGCCAAAATCTACTTCTGTCTCACTGACTATGCTACAACCTTTGATTGTGTGGATTACAACAAACTGGAATATTCTTAAAGAGATTGAAATATCAGGCCACCTTACCTATCTCCTGAGAAATCTGTACGCAGGACAAGAAGCAACAGTTAGAACTGGACGTGAAACAGCTGACAGGTTCAATATTGAGAAGGGAGTACATCAAGGCAGTATTTTGTCACCTTGCTCATTTAACTTATATGCAGAGTTCAGTTCAGTTCAGTCGCTCAGTTGTGTCCAACTCTTTGCGACCCCATGAATCGCAGCACGCCAGGCCTCCCTGTCCATCACCACCTCCCAGAGTTCACGCAAACTCACGTCAATCGAATCGGTGTTGCCATCCAGCCATCTCATCCTCTTTCGTCCCCTTCTCCTCCTGCTCCCAATCCCTCCCAGCATCACAGTCTTTTCCAATGAGTCAATTCTTCGCATGAGGTGGCCAAAGTACTGGAGTTTCAGCTTTAGCATCATTCCTTCCAAAGAAATCCCAGGGCTGATCTCCTTCAGAATGGACTGGTTGGATCTCCTTGCAGTCCAAGGGACTCTTAAGAGTCTTCTCTAACACCACAGTTGAAAAGCATCAATTCTTCGGCACTCAGCCTTCTTCACAGTCCAACTCTCACATCCATACATGACCACTGGAAAAACCATAGCCTTGACTAGACAGACCTTTGTTGGCAAAGTAATGTCTCTGCTTTTCAATATGCTATCTAGGTTGGTCATAACTTTCCTTCCATAGTCAAAGGCTTTGGCATAGTCAATAAAGCAGAAGTAGATGTTTTTCTGGAACTCTCTTGCTTTTTCCATGATCCAGCAGATGTTGGCAATTTGATCTCTGGTTCCTCTGCCTTTTCTAAAACCAGCTTGAACATCAGGGAGTTCACGGTTCACGTATTACTGAAGCCTGGCTTGGAGAATTTTGAGCATTACTTTACTAGCATGTGAGATGAGTGCAATTGTGTGGTAGTTTGAGCATTCTTTGGCATTGCCTTTCTTTGGGATTGGAATGAAAACTTACCTTTTCCAGTCCTGTGGCCACTGCTGAGGTTTCCAAATTTGCTGGCATATTGAGTGCAGCACTTTCACAGCTCATCTTTCAGGATTTGAAACAGCTCAACTGGAATTCCATCACCTCCACTAGCTTTGTTCGTAGTGATGCTTTCTAAGGCCCACTTGACTTCACATTCCAGGATGTCTGGCTCTAGGTGAGTGATCACACCATTGTTTGCAGAATAGATCATATGAAATGCTGGACTGGATGACTCACAAGCTGAAGTCAAGATTGCTGGGACAAATATAAAAAACCTCAGGTATGCAGATGATACTACTTTAATGGCAGAAATTGAAGAGGAACTAACGAGCCTTTTGGTGAAGGTGAAAGAAGAGAGTGAAAAAGATGGGTTAAAATTCAACACTCAAAAATTGAAGATCATGGCATCCGGTCCCATCACTTCATGGCAAATAGATGGGGAAAAAGTGGAAACATTTTTCTTGGGCTCCAAAATCAGTGTGGATGGTGACTGCCGCCATGAAATTGAAAGATGCTTGCTCCTGGAAGAATAGCTATGACAAACCTCAACAGTGTATTAAAAAGCAGAGATACATACCACTTTGCTGACAAAGGTCCGTATAATCAAAGCTATGGTTTTTCCAGTAGTAGTGTATGAATGGCGAGTTGGTCCATAAAGATAAGGCCGAGAGCCAGAGAATTGATGCTTTTGAACTGTGGTGTTGGAGAAGACTTGAGAGTCCCTTGGACTGCAAGGAGATGAAACCAGTCCATCCTGAAGGAAATAAATGCTGAATATTCAGTGGGAGAATTGATGCCGAAGCTGAAGCTCCAATATTTTGGCCTCCTAATGCAAAAAGCAGATTCACTGGAAAACCCCTAATGCTGGGAAAGATTGAGGGAGGGAGGAGAAATGTGTGACAGGAGATGAGATGGTTGGATGGCATCACTGACTCAATGGACATGAGTTTGAGCAAACTCTGGGAGATACTGAAGAACAGGGAAGCTTGGTGTGCTGCAGTTCATGGGGTCGCAGAGAGGACGTGACTTAGTGACTGAACAACAGAAAATTAATGATGGAAAAGATAATGTGTTTTGTGTACCTATATTTCTATTTTTCTTGTTCAGAAAATTTTCTTCAGCCAGGGATTGAGTTGCTAGTGACATATTCTTTTAGTTTTTCTTCTCTTGAAAATGCATTAAAATTTTTTCCATTTATTCCTTGCTGTGGTCTGAATGAATTTCTCTAAAATGTAAATGTTGAAATACAAATGCTTAGCATGATGGTATTGGGAATTAGGTACTTTGGGATATTTTTAGGTCATGGGGGAGAGCCCATGAGTAGGATTAGGCCTGTTACAAAAGAGGCCCCCAAGAGACCTCACTTGCTCCTTTTCTGCCATATGATAATACAGTGAGAAGTTTGTGACCTGGAAGAGGGCCCTCACCTTAACCATGTTGGCACCTTAATCTTTGGATTTCCAGCCCCAGAACTGTGAGGAGTAAATCTCTGTTGTTTATAATAGAGCCACTCATTTTGTCATGTTTTGTTATTGCAGCCTGAATAGATTTACAACATTCCTGAAGAGTAGTTTCACTGGGTCTAGAATTCTTGGTTAGCAATTCTTTTTTTTTTTTTTTTTTTAAGCATTCAAAAAATATTATGCCACTTTTTTTAGTCAAGGCTGTATATTGTCACCCTAGTTGTTTAACTTATATGCAGAGTACATCATGAGAAACGCTGGGCTGGATGAAGCTCAAGCTGAAATCAAGATTGCTGGGAGAAATGTCAATAACTTCAGATATGCAGATGACACCACCCTTATGGCAGAAAGTGAAGAAGAACTAAAGAGCCTCTTGATGAAAGTGAAAGAGAAGAGTGAAAAAGTTGGCTTAAAGCTCAACATTCAGAAAACTAAGACCATGTCATCTGGTCCCATCACTTCATGGCAAATAGATGGGGAAACAGTGGAAACAGTGACAGACTTTATTTTTGGGGGCTCCAAAATCACTGCAGATGGTGACTGCAGCCATGAAATGAGAAGATGTTTGCTCCTTGGAAGAAAAGTTATGACTAACCTAGAAAGCATATTAAAAAGCAGAGACATTACTTTGCCAACAAAGGTCTGTCTAGTCAAAGCTGTGGTTTTTCCAGTAGTCATATATGGATGTGAGAGTTGGACTGTAAAGAAAGCTGAGTGCTGAAGAATTGCTTTTGAACTGTGGTGTTGGAGAAGACTCTTGAGAGTCCCTTGGACTGCAAGGAAATCCAACCAGTCCATCCTAAAGGAGATCAATTGTGAATATTCGTTGGACGGACTGATACTGAAGCTGAAACTCCAATATTTTGGCCACCTGATATGAAGAACTTTGAAAAGACCCTGATACTGAGAAAGATTGAAGGCAGGAGGAGAAGGAAATGACAGAGGATGAGATAGTTGAATGGCATCACTGACTCAATGGACATGAGTTTGAATTATCTCTGGGAGCTGGTGGTGGACTGGGAGGCCTGGTGTGCACAGTCCATGGGGTCACAGAGAGTCGGACATGACTGAGTGACTGAACTGAGCTGAACTGACGGTTGAGATGAGAAATCTGGTGGTGTTGCAGTTGTTGTTCAGTTGTTCTAGGAAATAGTTATTTTTGTCTGGCTGCCTTCACAGGTTTTTCTTTCTTTTTAGTTTTTGAATTTTAAATTATGATGTGTCCTGGTGTAAATTTCTTTGGGTTTATCTTGTTTTGGGTTTGTTCTGTTTTTTGAATCTGTAAGTTTGTATGTGTTGTATTTGAGACATCTTTAGCCATCTTTCCTTTATATACTTTTACAATCGTTCTCTCCTCTCTGGGACTCCAATGATAAGAATGTTGGATCTTTTGTTATTTGCCCACAGGTCCTTAAGACTCTGTTAGTTTTCTTTCAGTCTTTTCTTTCCTCTGTTTTTCAGATTGGGTTAATTCTATTTTTATGTCCTCAAATTCAGTGATTCTCTTTATTATGTCTGTGATTGTATTCAGCCAATCTAGCAACCTTTAAAGTTTTGTTATAGTAATTTTTAGTTCTGTAATTTCTTTTTGCTTCTTTTTTTTATAACTTTTGTTTCTTTACTGAGGTTTTCCTTTTTTTTTTCACTTGTTTCAGGAGAATTTAGAATTGATTGCTGAGACATTTTATAATGGAGCTTTAAAATCTTTTTCAAATAATTGTGTAGCATCCAGCTCATCTCTGTATTGGCCTTGGTTGATTATCTTTTCTCACTCATGTTGGGATTTTCTTTTGTCATTTTCTGTTGTGTATTATGTCAGAAGGCTTGGGCCCTATTTATATTTTTTATTTTATCACACAGTCATCCCACTTGGATTTAATGTACAGGTTTTCGCCTGCTTTTGTAGGCTTTGGTTTTAATGGCAGTTTAATTTTCAGAGCCTTTGTGGTTGGCTTGGTTTATCTGATGCTGTCTGGACTCCCACTGGTCCTTGCTGATTTTACCTTAGAGAATAGAAGGCATTTCCTTTTATCAGGTTTCTGGGTGTCTCCAGATGGGAGAGGGTTGTGGTGGGGTCCTCCTACTGGTACCCACCCCAAACCCCAGTTCTTCCCTGACCGTGTATCTCTGGGTGAGAGAGGAGAGTCTTGGCCCAAACTGAGTTATTTGTGCTGGCTGGGTTCCTAAGTTTTGACCACTTGCCTCTGCATCTCAAGGTGGAAAAAGAATTTCAGATCATACAGGGAAGGAAGAGTTGCTTCCTCTGTCTGGTCTTTGTTGTTGTCTGAGCTTTAAGTTGCCCTCCCTTGCTGAATATTACAGAGAGACTACTCTTTAGTTTTGGGAGGATTATGATTATCTGGTCTACTTTCTGTTGCTGAATTGGTGGTTGGGAAATGCCAGTCTGGGTTGCCTTCTTCTGCTGGATTTGGGGACGTAAAGCACTATGATGCTTTTTTTGTTTCTCTGGTCCTGGAATCCCAAAGTGGTTAGCTGCCTTCTTTCCAGTTCTCATAGTTTTCTTTTGGTTGTCTCTTTCTGTTATTCCCGTGGTTTATACTTGTGCTTAATGTGGAGGGGCAGGGAAAAAGCTATGCCATCTAGACTGGAAGTTCAAATTCCTTACTTTTTGTGAACTGGCATCATCACCACCCAGCAGGTTATTTCAACTTTGAAAACAATGTGCCTTGTGAACTTTTGAGCACAGTATAAATGTTTGCTTCAATTATAAACCATAGTATTGGACCCAAAGGAAATTTTTGGAACATCAGCAATAATCAGTTCGAAGGGTGCCAATATATGCTTGCTATTATACTAGCATGTATCACATAAACAAATTTTGTAATATAGTTAATTAAAACTGTGAATTCTGGGTAAAGATGTGTTTATTTAAAGGATTATTTGTATTTAAAGTATTTAATAATTTCAGTACTAGATTGTTGTTGTTCAGTTTGTGACCCCATGAACTGCTTCGCGCCAGGTTTCCCTGTCCTTCACTATCTCCCTGAGTTTGCTCAAACTCTTGCCCATTGAGTTAGTGATGCCATCCAACCATCTCATCTTCTGTCATTCCCCTTCTCCTGCTCTCAGTCTTTCCCAGCATCAGGATCTTTCCAGTGAGTCAGCTGTTTGCATCAGGTGGCCACAATATTGGATCTTCAGTTTGAGCAACAGTCCTTCCAATATTCAGAGTTGATTTCCTTTAGGATTGACTGGTTTGATCTTGCTCTCCAAGGGACTCTCAAGAGTTTTCTCCAGCACCACAGATCGAAAGCATCAGTAATACATAATAGTTTTTTTTAATATTAGTAAACATTTTTAAAAACAGTACTGAAAATGTTGTATTATGCAGACAGGTTAATCTGTTTCTAATTCATTAGTTGAAAAGGAAAGAGAAGATAAAAGGTCCTGCTTTTTACATTCCATGATTTTCTAATTGAGAACAAATTGGCCCAAAATAGGAAAATGTCCATTCTATGTTAGTAGAATAAGCCAGTGTTTCTAAAGGATGAATAACTTGTTAAATCGACTACTGCTGTTTATTCATTTGGCCACCCTGCTCAGCATGTGGAATCTTTGTTCCCTACCATATATTTAACCCATGGTACCTGCAGTAAAAGCATGGAGTCTTAACTATTGGACTACCAGGGAGTTTCCAACTATTACTGTTTTTTTAAAAAATCTCACTAGCATATGGAGACAGTGGCTGACTTTATTTTTTGGGGATCCAAAATCACTGCAGGTGGTGATTGCAGCCATGAAATTAAAAGATGTTTACTCCTTGGAAGGAAAGTTATGACCAACCTAGACAACGTATTAAAAAGCAGAGACATTACTTTGCCAACAAAGGTCCGTCTAGTCAAGGCTATGGTTTTTCCAGTGGTCATGTATGGATGTGAGAGTTGGACTGTGAAGAAAGCTGAGTGCTGAAGAATTGATGCTTTTGAACTGTGGTGCTTGAGAAGACTCTTGAGAGTCCCTTGGACTGCAAGGAAATCCAACCAGGCAATTCTAAAGGAGATCAGTCCTGGGTGTTCTTCGGAAAGAATGATGCTGAAGCTGAAACTCCAATACTCTGGCCACCTGATTCGAAGGGCTGACTCATTTGAAAAGACCCTGATACTGGGAAAGATTGAGTGCAGGAGGAGAAGGGATGACAGAGGATGAGATGGTTGGATGGCATCACTGACTCAATGGACATGAGTTTGGGTAAACTTTGGGAGTTGCTGATGGACAGGGAGGCCTGGCGTGCTGCAGTTCATGGGATCCCTAAGAGTCGGACACAACTGAGTGACTGAACTGAACTGAGAGGAACATATTTTGTGAATTGTGTTGTTACTGTAGTTGTAGAGAAATAATTGGGTTCCATTGCAGCCACTTGTTGAGGTATTCTCAGATTGACTTTAATGGCAAAGCTTAGATTTCTAATCAGATTAGAAACCATTTCTTTTATGTGTGAGAACACCTCTACATTGTGTTTAGTGTCTTATGGAATTCTGGACGTATGTTCTAGACAGAGGAGATAAAAATGACTGATTCTAGTATTGAATAAGATAAAATGATCAACAGGTGAACTGACTTTTAATGGACCATTTATGTTTTTAAATGAAAATATTTAATTATATTTCATATTTGAAGTAATAATTCTAGTTCCCTCTTGTTATTTTTGTTTTTTTAATAGTATTTTAACATTTTTATTAATAAAAAGTTGACACTTTAAATAGCTGAACTTATTTTCAAATGGGTGTTTCTATAATCTCTTCTTGGGTCTCCTAAATTATTAGAGTAGAATAATTTTTATGAAAATCAGGTGAACTTAATTTTTTGTTTCTTTACATGGTAGCCATTATTGAAGCAGAAGAGATTAAGAAGAGGCGGCAAGAATACACAGAGGAACTATACAAAAAAGGTCTTAGTGACCCAGAAAACCACGATGGTTTGGTCACTGAACTAGACCCAGACATCCTGGAGTGTGAAGTCAAGTGGGCCTTAGGAAGGATTACTGCAAACAAAGCTAGTGGAGATGATAGAATTCCAGCTGAACTATTTAAAAATCCTAAAAAATAATGCTGTTAATGTGCTGCACTCAGTATGTCATCAAATTTGGAGAACTTGGCAGTGGCTTCAGGAAAAGGGTCAGTTTTCATTCCAATCCCAAAGAAGGACAGTGCTAAAGAATGTTCAAACTAGTGTACAGCTGAGCTCCTTTAACATGCTAGCAGTGTTATTCAGCTAGTAATGCTGAAAATCCTTCAAGCTAGATTTCAGCAGTATGTGAACTGAGAACTTCCAAATATACAAGCTAGATTTAGAAAAGGCAGAGGAACCAGAGATCAAATTGGTAACATCTGTTGGGTCATAGAAAAGGCAAGAGATTTTGAGAAAAACATCTACTTTGCTTCATTGACTATGCTAAAGCCTTTGGTTTTGTGGATCACAACAAACTGTGGGAAATTCTTAAAAGAGATTGAAGTATAAGACCGCCTTACCTGTCTCCTGGGAAACCTGTATGCAGGACAAGAAGTAATGGTTAGAACTGGACATGGAAAAACGGACTGGTTCATAGTTGAGAAAGGAGTTCATCATGGCTGTATATTGTCACTCTCCTTATTTAACTTATATGCAGAGTAAGTACATCATGCAAAATGCCGGGCTGGCTGAATCTCAAACTAGAATCAAGATTGCCAGGAGAATCAACAACCACAGATTTGTAAATGATACCACTGTAATGGCAGAAAGTGAAGAGGAGTTAAAGCACTTCTTGAAGAGTGTGAAAGAAGAGAGTGAAAAAGCTGGATTAAAACTCAGCTTTCAAAAAATGAAGATTATAGCATCCGATCCCATCACTTCATAGCAAATAGAAGGGGGAAAAAGTGGAAATAGTGACAGATTTTATTTCCTTGGGCTGTAAAATCACTGCTAACGGTGACTGCAGCCATGAAATTAGAAGATGCTTGCTCCTTGAAAGGAAAACTGTGACAAATGCAGACAGTGAATTAAAAGTAGAGCCATCTCTTTGCCAACAAAGATCTGTATAGTCAAAGCTATGGTTTTTCCAGTAGTTGTGTATGGATGTGAGAGTTGGACCATAAAAAACGGTTGAGTGCTGAAGAATTGATGCTTTTGAACTGGGATGCTGGAGAAGACTCGTGATGAGTACCTTGGATAGTAAGGAGATCAAACCACTCAATCCTTAAGGAAATCAACCTTGAATATTCATTGGAAGGAATGATGCTGAAGCTCCAGTGCATTGGCCACCTGATGCAAAAAGCTGACTTATTGGAAAAATATCCTGATGATGATTTGACGTCATCATCGATGCAATGAACAGGAGTTTGTGCGAACTCTGGAGGTAGTGAAAGACAGGGAATCCTGGCATGATGCAGTCTATGGGGTTGCAAAGAATCGGACATGACTTAGTGACAAAACAACAACAACAGTGATCATTACTGTAGATAGCATTTTAATTTCAAATTTTGTTTGCAGTGATCTTATCCTTACTTCAAAGATTTTTTTTTGACTCCCAGAATATTGTTAATAGTAACATTAAATATGTTTTAATTGGAAATGATCTCTCCTATTGTGCTATGTTAAAGTAAACATTTATTTGGATGCGGGAAATCTGGTTGAATTCTTTGCCATGATGGTTAAGTGCTGTGTAACCATGGGTACACAACCTCAGTTTCATGATCTTTTTTTTTTTAATTTATATTTTTGATTGAAGGGCAATTTCTTTTCAATGTTGTGTTGGTTTCTGCTGTACACTGCCAATCAGCCATACTTATACACTTACCTCCCTTTTGAGCCTGCTCTCTTCCCCTCTCCCCATTCCATCCCTCAAAGTCATCACAGAGTGCCAAGCTGGGCTCCCTGTGTTATGTAGCAACTCCTCGCCAGCTATCCATTTTACACATGGTAGTGTGTATATGTTAATTCTGCTTTCTCCATTTGTCCCTCTCTTTTCTTCCTCCACTGTGTCCACAAGTCTGTTCTCCAAATCTGTGTTTCCATTCCTTCCCTGCAAATAGATTCATTAATACTGTTTTCTAGATTACATATTTATGTGTTAATATATGGTATTTGTTTTTCTGTTTCCAACTTACTTCACTTTGTATAAGAGTTTTTAGGTTCATCCACCTCACTAGGGGAGAAGGCAGTGGCAACCCACTCCAGTACTTTTGCCTGGAAAACCCCATGGACAGAGGAGCCTGGTAGGCTGCAGCCCATGGGGTCTCAAAGAGTCGGACACGACTGAGCGACTTCACTTACTCACTCACTCACCTCACTAGAGTTGACTCAAATTTTTTCTTTTTTATGATTGAGTAATATTCCATTGTGTATATGTACCACATCTTCTTTATCCATTCATCTGTTGATGGGCTTCTAGGTTGCTTCCATATCCTAGCTATTGTAAATAGGGCGGCTATGAACATTGGGATACATGTGTCTTTTTCAGTTGTGGTCTTCTCAGGCTGTATGCCCAGTAGTGGGATAACTGAGTTATATGGTAGTTTTATTCTGGAGTTTTAAAGTAATTGCCATACTGTTCTCCATAGTTACTATTTATCAGTTTACATTTCCACCAGTGAAACAACTGACAAAAGATTTATTTCCAAAGTATATAAGCAGCTCATACAGCTCAATATTGGGGAAATAAAGAGCCCAATCAAAAAATGGGCAGAAAACCTAAACACACACTTCTCCAAAGAAGACTTACAGATGGCCAATAAACACATGAAAAGATGCTCAACATCACTGATTATTAGAGAAATGCAAATCAAAACTACAGTGAGGTACCACTTCACACCAGTCAGAATGACCATCATCAAAAATACACAAACAATACATGCTGGAGAGGATATGGAGAAAAGGGAAACCTCTTGCACTGTTGGTGGGAATATAAATTGATTCAGTTTCATCATTTGTAGAATGGAGACAAACAATAGTCCCTTCCCAGCTAATTTTGTGTGTAGGATTTTCTTTCTTAACCATGTGGATTGACTACATTGATTGTGAAATTTTTAAGATTTTGGCTTAATTTTTGATGAAAGTAGAAATAGAAAATCATTCTAGAAAGTCTTGGTTAGGATAGTTTCTGTGATAGTAGGTTTAAATTTGGGGTTTTCCTTTCCTCTTCAGGATAGATCTGGTCATGAAAAGTACACTCTGAGTTCTAATAAATGAATTTTTCAAAGCAGGTAGTGTAAATTAAAAGAACACATATGTCTACTTTGTTACTGAGTTGAAATTCTAAGCATATTCATAGAAATCTCTTGCCTGAAACAAAGTTTTTTTCTTTCCTTTCTTTTTTTTAACACAGTTCAGAAAGTATCATTAAATCATAAAAATAAGAACTAACGTAAAAGTAGAATTTGACTGAATACTTTCAAATGTGATTTATTTAAAAATGCTAAAGCACTTGAAGCATTTTTCCTCTCAGATTCTTAAAGCCATCACGGTTTGGTGGTGGTAGTAGTGATGAGAAACGGGAGGGGATAGCACAGTAGTAGATTTGGGAGGGCCTGATTGTGGTGGAGGTTTAGTTGCTCAGTTGTGTATGACTCTTTGTGACCTATGGACTGTAGCCCGCCAGGCTTCCCTGCCCATGGGATTTCCAAGGCAAGAATAATGTTTCCTTCTCCAGGGGATCTTCTGGATCCAGGGATCAAACCGGAGTGTTCTGCGTTGCAGGGAAATTCTTTACGCCTGAGCCACAGACCATTATGAAGGCTTTGGTTCTGCCACTTACTAGTTTTGTAAACTTTGGTGAGTTACTTGTAACCTTTGGTCAGTTTTTTCTTCTTTAAAATGTAAATAATATTAGCACCCACATCATAGGTTTGTTTTTTTTTATTGAGTTAATATCTGCAGAGATGTAGCAACATTATTGACCAAAGTCCAAAGCATATACTATTCATTGTATTCTTAAATGTGGAACCAACATTAAAAGATCACTTCTTCTCTTTTGGAAAAGTAACAAAGGGAGAATTAATTGATCCCTGCTTTGATTTTCCTGTGATAAATGGCTTCGACTTCAGTTATAGCACTTAACACTTTGCGTTATCATCACTAACATTATCTGTTGTATGTTTATTTACTCTCCAGGCTAGATTAGGAACTCCTTTGGGAAGAGACCACAGTATTTTAATGCATGTCTTAGAAATCTTAGGTAGTAGTGTATATACATATCAGGTGATCAAAAATGTTGATTCAGTTAATGACAGAACTGTCCCAATTAATGACCTGCTGGTAAATACATTGAAATACTGTGGAAGGGTAGTAGCTAATGGTCCTTGCAAGAAATTTCATTTATTTCTTAATATGTGTTTTGTCTTAATTTGATTATACCTGTGCAAGTGATTATAATCACAGAATAATTAACCAGCAGAGTCTTAAATCAGAAGACGTGCTAAGCAGGAATATTCACTCACTCTTTAAGTAGGGGAAGTGGGGCAGGGAAAGGGGAAGATCTTACCAGATCACTGGGCTTCCCTTGTGGCTCAGCTGGTAAAGAATCCACCTGCAATGCAGGAGACCTGTGTTTGATCCCTGATTTGGGAAGACCCCCTGAGAAGGGAACAGCTACCCTTCAGTGTTCTGGCCTGGAAATTCCATGGACTGTGTAGTCCACGGGATTGCAAAGAGTTGGGCGTTAACTGAGTGACTTTCACTTTACCTGATGATTAGGTGGTCGTCCAAGTAACTTTATACCTTTCTTTTTGCATTTACAGGGATTTCCAGCAGGGTAGACGCTTTTCCCAATTCTCAGTGGAGAGGAGTGGCAGAGGAGAAAGAGGGATAGAGACACTTGGAAGGAGAAGTGAAATTGGTAGAGGATGCTAAATTAGGTTTCTAGAGACAGAGACTGTGTGGTCTGTGAGTTAGGGGAAATTGTGTGTTTCCATGGTAGGAAAGGTTGTGATAGGAAAGACATTCCAAAGTTTGTGTGTGTAGATTTAGACTTTGAGGTTATATTATTCTCTGCATCTGGGGATGTGTGTATTTGGAAGTGAAACATGTTTCCCTTTCCTTCTTGCTTCACTATTTTTGTTTCTTTCTCTTTTAATGTATCTAGTTATAGTTTTTGATGTGTGACAGCTTTAATTTAGGGCTTTCAATAAAAAGTGATGCAGGAAAGTAAGTAGGTTTTTTTGTGAGAATGTTTTCAATAGAATATTAGCATTTCAAAGTAATAACATCTTGGTTGTTGATTTGATATATCCTATCAACTTTAAAAGACTTGTAATACCAAAGTTTATAATTTGAAGATTTTTTATTTACTGTGTATAGATAGAGTTTACCATGGCTTTTCTGTTCAACTTTATTCCTGTGAACTGTTAGAAATTCTACAAGTTGAATTTAGTAAAGAATGTACAGTGATGAATAGGAATGTAGCACAGATATAGTTTTTGTTTTACTTTACATATTTTTGGTGCTGTCTACTACAATAATATAGTTCTATGGCTTTTATCTTTTTGGTGCTAAAGCAATAGAAAATATATATTTAAAAATAGTTATAGGTAATTGCCTGGAGAATCCCATGGAGGGAGGAGCCTGGTAGGCTACAGTCCATCACTTTCACTTTGATAGGTAATTGAGAGGAGTGGCATATATGCTCTTTTAAATGCTTGGAAACAAAACTTTGAGGCAGGCAATTAAGAAGTTAGTAGAAATAAATTATTTTAAATAGGTTTTTTGTTGTTGTTGTTGATGATGACTAGCAACAAAGCTACTGACTGGCCAAGGACTAGAAAATGCTGAATGATCAGAAAGGCTGTGGTAATCCCTTGATGAAATTGTGTTAAACATAACTTTGGATTAATATACTTGGTTGTTTTCTGAAGATTTATAGTTTAATTATTCTGCTTTTATAATTATAATTTTATTGATTTGCAAGATATTTATTAAGCCCTAAAAATATGTTTGGGTTATTATATACAATGCTTAATTATTTCTGAATAAAGGTTATATTTGGCCTATTATTTGTATCTAATAAAATTTCAGGTTTCAGTCCTCATTTCCTCCATTTCATATACCAGGAAAGCATATCCCAATTGCAGGAAGAAAATTATATATGTCCACTGTCAATGCAGTACCAACGTAGAGTGTTAATTTTCTATGTTAGTTGCTAAAAGATTGATTATAGTATGACATTAAAAAAAAAAAATCTGTGGACGATTTTAACGTTATTAAACACCCTTGTCTTGAAAATTTTAAATACTTAACATTTTTGAAGTTTCAAAAACAAATGTTTTTAATATAATTAGACTTTTGAGATGAGGAAAATGTTACTGTGAGATTTCATCAGGAATAGAACTGTTTGAGTAATTGAGAACATCAAAATATGAATTTAGTGAAGTACATTTTGTGTCCTCCTATTTTAAGTTGTTGATGGTAATTCTAGTTTATTGCCCTGATTTTAAAGAAATCCTAATCCTTAACTAAAAGTTAAATTTGAAAAAGTCCGATTAGTGCCTGGGTCATTTCTTCATGAAATCATTTAGCGCTGATGGGTCATTACAGTTGCACTGTTTTAAGTGAACTAACATTATTTAATCCATGGAAAGAATTTTGTCTGATTTAGCACATTTTGATATAACTGTTATAACTGTTTTATCTGGCTTTAAGAATGTATCTAATCATGATTTTTTTGAGGGGAATAACCTGTATTTTTGTATTTTTATAGGCTAGAGGGAGGAACCAACAGCTTGGAAATTCGACCACGTGATCTGGCAGGATGGGCATTTTCCTGACCTACTTTGTAGAGGTAATCTAGCACTGTTTCTTCACTCTTACCTGTGATTGATGCCTATATACTTGAACATGAACATACCTATCACAGCTGTTGGATAGTACTCTGCTCTTCCTGGATAATCCCTTTTCTTTTATACTTAAATATTCCTGCAATGCAGGAGACCCAGGTTCGATTCCTGGGTGGGGAAGATCCCTTGGAGAAGGGATAGGCTACCCACTCCAGTATTCTTGGGTTTCCCTGGTGGCTCAGCTGGTAAAGAATCTGCCTGCAATGTGGGAGACCTGGGTTTGATTCCTGGGTCAGGAAGATCCCCTGGAGGAGGGCATGGCAACCCACTCCAGTATTCCTGCCCTGTGGACAGAGAGCCTGGCAGTCTACAGTCCATGGGGTCACAAAGAGTCAGACACGGCTGAGCGACTAAGCACGCAGCACAGCATGAATATTACATAGAGATACCATGAGGTGAACATCTATACACAGGAAATAATTGATGTTATTATTTCTCTTTGATGAAAACCATTATCTTTTCTCACTTAACAAGATTATTTGCATTTTTCTTTTTTAGGCCCAAGGTCCCTTATTTTAGGAAGACCCAAAATCCTCTCCTGTCTTGTTGGGCTATGTTGGTACATGTATTAGACCTGTGCTTTTATCTTTCAAAGTGAAAGAAAATTAAACATGAACCGTTTTCAGGGTAATTACATGTGGCACATGTTCTCATGTCATTATTAATGATCATAACAGTTCTAAGATTCTCATCTTCACCAGACACTAGCTCAAATCCAGCTCTTGATCTTGGATTTCCAGCTTGTGGAACTGTGAGAAGTAAATGCCTGTTTAAGCCACCTGGTCTTGGATATTTTTGTTTCAGCAAGGAGCCTGTTCTTAATCCTTGTGTATCCACGCTATATGCCTGGATGATCACAGTGACCATTCCTCTGGCCTTCAGTTCAGTTCAGTCGCTCAGTCGTGTCCAGCTCTTTGCGACCCCATGAATTGCAGCATGCCAGGCCTCCCTGTCCATCACCAACTCCCGGAGTTCACCCAAACTCATGTCCATTGAGTCGCTGATGCCATCCAGCCATCTCATCCTCTGTCGTCCCCTTCTCCTCCTGCCCCCAATCCCTCCCAGCATCAGAGTCTTTTCCAATGAGTCAGCTCTTTGCATAAAGTGACCAAAGTATTGGAGTTTCAGCTTTAGCATCATTGCTTCCAAAGAACACCCAGGGCTGATCTTTAGAATGGACTGGTTGGATCTCTTTGCAGTCCAAGGGACTCTCAAGAGTCTTCTCCAACACCACAGTTCAAAAGCATCAATTCTTCGGCACTCAGCCTTCTTCACAGTCCAACTCTCACATCCATACATGACCACTGGAAAAACCATAGCTTTGACTAGACGGAGCTTTGTTGGCAAAGTAATGTCTCTGCTTTTTAATATGCTACCTCGGTTGGTCATAACTTTCCTTCCAAGGAGTAAGCGTCTTTTACTTCTTAATTAGGTTTATTATAAGAGGAATAGACAGTTAAGCTGTAGAGATTGTTATAAAAAAATTTAAAAAGGCTCTCCTCATTCCCATTCACTGTTAACATTTGTGTATGTGTATGTATCATTCCATGTATTTTCCATACGTATGTATATGTATACATATATTTACATAATCATTATAAAAATGAAATCAGCATACATATTGTTTAGCAAAATACTTTTTTTGTTGTTAATGTCTGT
>SJYT01015942.1:331272-415137 GCA_006410635.1 Cephalophus harveyi | reverse complement strand
TATAATTCCTTCTCATTTCATTCTGTGTAATATTCCAATATGTCAATGTATCATAATTATTTTAACTAGTTTCTTATTTATGAATATTTAGTTTTTTTTTTAATAGTATTAAATGGGAATATAGTGAATATTCTTGGATACATTTTTGCACATATTTAAAAATACATTTGCAGTATAAATTCCTAAGGAAAAAATTGTTGGGTCAAAAGTGTGTACATTTAATAATTTGTGGTTGAATTGCCTAACTAAAAAAGTTGTCCCTACATCAGTAGTCTGGGAAAATGGGAATCGCTTTATCTCTTTGATGATACTAGCTAGTGTCCAACTTTTTAATATTGGTCAGGTTTTTGTTAGTATTGATTTTCAAAATTTCATTATGAGTTTCAGCATTTCTTCCCCATTGTTACTGGCCATATGTATATTTTCAGTGATCTTTTTGGTCATGTGTTAAGAAGATCGTTTTTACTCAATTTTTGCTTATCTTTTGATTTTGCTTTTGCCTTGTAGACGTTTTAATTTTGTGTGATTGAATTAGTGATCTTTTTATTCATGGTCATGGGTGGGGGAGGCAGTTTCCTATGTAAGGTTTAGAAGGTCTTTACCACTGATTGTAGGACTCGTTTTTCCTTCCATATTGTAACATCTCTGAAAGACATGAATTTCTGTCTTGTCATAGTTTGGCATTGTTTTTTTCTTATTAACATAAAATAGTTGTGCTTCTTAGGATTGGTAGTTTTAGATTCAGTGAACTTGAAAAATTGTATGGGTGTTCTATTTTTATGGTTTAAATTGTTTAAAATCTTTTTAATTTATATTGAATATTTTTGGTATAAGCAGTAAATGGAGAGATCAGCTTTACTGTTTTCCAGATGGCTAACCATTTGTCCTCATTCCAGTTATTGAATTATGTGTTTCTTTTCTACATATTTGAAATGCCACATTTATGATATACTGAATTTCCATGTTTTGGGGGAAGGCAGAGTCTGTTTCTGAAATCATTTCTGTTCAGTTCATCTGCCTGCTTGTTTTTTGTGCTGATAGTTCTGAGAATTCTGTAAAGGAACTGCTTATAAACTCAATTTTACATAAATGATTTTTTATTAGAGATAATAGGATTAGGGCTATTGAAGAAGAGGTATGTGTTCACCATAACTACTAAAAAGATAAAATACCTGTGATAAGTCTTGACTTGAAAAAAAAAAAAGTTTAAACTACTGAGGGATAGGAAAGAAAATATGATTAATTCAAATTTTTGATAGATATAGTAGAAAGTTGTCATTTCACTATAGAAATATAATTGATTTTTCTTTATTGATCTAATCTCTTGTGTCCTTGCTGAACTGCTTATTATTATTAGTCCTTGTAACTTTTTGTGGATTTCTTAGGAAATTTCTACATATGAAATCACATCACTACAGGTTTATTTCTTGTTTTCTAATTTAGATGTCTTTGCTTAATTGGTTGGTTGATTTTGCCTACTTGGTTTTACTAGTTAGAACCTTTAGTACAGTGTTGAATAGAAGTGGTGAAAATGTACACTCTGGTTTTTAGGAGGATAGCATTCAGTGTTTAACCATTAAACTTGATGTTAGGTTTTTTTAGATACCTTTTATCAGTTTGAGGAAGTTCTCTTCTAGTCTTAGTTTAGATTTTTTTGGTCATGATTTGTCAAGAGCTTTCTTTTATGTTTATTGAAACGGCAATGTAGCTTTTGTTCTTTATTCTTTTAATATGGTGTATTATATTAATTGATTTTCAGATGTTAAACTAGCTTTGCTTTCATGGGATAAATGTTACTTGGTCCTGCTGTATAGGCCTTTTTTTTTTTAATCTGTTGCTAGATCAGTCCGCTGATACCTTGTAAGCATATTGTATCTGTAGATGAGAGACATTGGAGTGTAGTTTTCATCTGATGTTTTTATATCAAACTCTAGCCTTACCGATTGAGTTGGAAGATGTACCCTCTTCCTTTGTTTCATGAAGGAGTTTATGAAGGATCGATATTTACTCTGTAAATATTTGATGGAATTCATCAGCGAAACCATTTCTTTTGGGGAGGATTTTTAAATGCTAAGTCTGTTCAGATTTTTCTGTTTCCTCTTTAGTTAATGTGTCAGTAATATGTATCTTTTAAGAAGTTTTGTAAAAGTTGTTTAATTTCTTGGCATTTATTTGTTTAGTATCCCTTCTTTCATTTCTAATTTTAGTAGCTTGTATTTTTTTCTTTTTTTTTTTTAATTTATTTTTAATTGGAGGATAATTGCTTTACAATGTTGTGTTAGTTTCTGCCATATGACAGCATGAATCAGCCATAAGTGTGTGTGTGTGTATCCCGTTTTTTTTCTCTCTTTTCTGTAGGTCAGTTTTCGTAAAAGTTTGTAAATTTTTTGAGTCTTTTTAAAAGAACCAAGTTTTGCTCTTTTTTCTGTTTTGTAGTTCATGTATTTCTGCTCTAAATTTTGAATATTTTTTTCAGCTTGCTTTAGGGTTTAGTTTGCTCTTTTTCTGGTTTATTGAAATGGAGGCTCATGTCATTGATTTGAGATTCCACTTTTTTTCAAATATATAAAAATATATCATTCCTTCTCAGTACTGCTTTATAAAGCTGCATCCCATTAATTTTGTTATGTTTATTTTATTTATTCAGTTAAAAGTATTCTCTAACACCTCTTTTAATTTCTTCTTTGAGGTATGTACTATTCAGAATTGTGAAGTTTAATTTTCAAATACTTGAAAATTTTCCAGTTGATAACTACTTAATTCTAATTTAGTTGATATCTACTTAAATTTTGTTGTGGTTGAAAAACATACTTTGTATGACTTAAGTCCTGTTACATTTTAAAGGCTTGTTTAATGGTCTAGCATTTGATCTGTCCTGGAGAGTGTGTGCTTGGAAACAATATTTTTTATGTTGTTTGTTGGAGTTTTGTATATATGCCAGCTAGGTGTAGTTGATTGAGAGTGTTTTTCTGTTTTCATGCCAGCTAGGTCTAGTTGATTGAGTGTGTTTTTCTGTTTTCAGGTTTTCTGTATCTTTAGCAAAATTATTTACAGTGTAGTATTGAAATCTCCAGTGATAATTTGTTGAATTTTCTGTTTTCTTTTTAATAATGTTATTGTTTCATTATTTTAGGGTTTATAATTGTTACAATATTTTCTTAATTTATTGACTATCGTTAGAAAGAGATATCTTTCTTCATCTTTAGTATTTGTCTTAAAGTCTGTTTTGTCTAATTCTAATGTAACCACTCCACCTGTCTTCTGGTTACTCCTTCCATTGGGGTGGGAGTGGGGTGTGTGTACGAGGGTGTGTGTGTGTCAGGGGTTGTGTGTGGGGGGTTGTGTCCGTCCTTGTTCCCCATCTTTTTTCTTTCAGTCTTGAATTTAAAGTATGTCTCTTGCTGGCAGCACGTGGTTGAATCTTGTGCTTTTTTGTCCAGTCTGACAGTCTCTACCTTTCCATTGGGCTGTTCAGACATTCACATTTAATTATGGACTTCATTGGATTTACATTTGCCATTTGCTTTATGTATATCTCATGGGTTTTGTTTCTCAGTGCTTCCTTACTGCCTTTTGAGTTAAATGTCTTTTAGTATGCCATATTAGTTACACTGTTGGTGTTTATTCTAAATATAATTTAAGATATTTTCTTTGCAGTTGCTATAATGTTTATATTATACATTTTAACATTAAATAGACTTATTAATGTTAAAATTAACATTATTTAATGTTAAAATTAACATTAACTTATTTAATGTTAAATTTAATTTTAAATAAACTTATTTAATAGTGACACTAAGTCAATATCAGTAAAATATAGAAACTTTGCTCAGTATAGCTCCATTTTCTCCTTCCTCTATTTTGCCACTGAAGTGAAGTGAAGTGAAGGCGCTCAATCATGTTCGACTCTTTGCAACCCCAGCCTCCTCCGTCCATGGAATTTTCCAGGCAAGAGTACTAGAGTGAGTTGCCATTTCCTTCTCCAGGGTATCTTCCCAACCCAGGGATTGAACCTGGGTCTCCTGCATTGCAGGCAGACGTTTTACCATCTGAGCCACCAAAGAAGTCAATTATATTTTGCCACTATTGCTATATATATATATAAAATATCCATATATGCTATAAACCTGGCAATACAGTGTTAAAAGTATTGCTTTATATATACTTATGTCTTTTAAAGATGTTAAGAGAAGAAATGAGAAAAATGTATTTATAGTCTTCTAGCTTAACCCACATATTTACCATTTCTGGTGTTCTTTTCTTCCTGTGTATTTTAAGTGTGGTGTCATTTCCTTTCAACCTGATGGACTTCTTTTAGTATTTCTTGTATGGCAGGTCTGCAAAAAATTCAGTCTTTGTTGATCTGCGACAGCGTTTATTATGCCTTTATTTTGAAGGGTAGTTTTGTTGCCTTCTGGGTTGACAGGTTTTTTTCTTTTAGCACTTTCAGAATGTGATTCCTCTGTCTTCTGGCCTCTGTTGTTGATTGAAAGTCAGGTGTTAGTAAATTTCTGAGTTACAGCTTAGGAAAAGGCTGCTGAATTTATGTTGCAAGCATTACTTAACACAGTATAAGAATGAAAAGACAGCAAAAATATCTTCATACTTCCTCATCCCCTCATTGTAACAAAGCCCTTAACAGGGAGAACCTTATTCCCCTCTCTTTCCTCTTCCTCCTCCACTTCCCACTTATTATCACCTTATAATATTCAGAGAGCACTTGGATTATGAGTCTGACTAGAGAAATGCTTTCGGATAATCATTAGCCCACATCTCCAGTAACTTATACTCAGAGATGGGATGGGGTTGTAAAGTGCTTTTATAATAAGTATTACTGTTAAAGGGGGGAAAAAAAAGAAAGCTGTCAATCATGTTGATGGTTCTCTGCTATGCTGAGTAATTTTCCTCTTGATGCTTGCATGATTTTTCTCCTTGTGTTTGTTCTTAATTTTGACTATGATGTGTCTAGGTGTGTGTCTTTGTAATTATTTTCCATGAGATTGACTGAACTTCTAAGACCTATAGATGTGATCTTTGCTGAAAAATCTAATTTGGGAAGTTTTTGATTGATGTTTTATTAAAAAAACCTTATTTCCTGCCCTTACTCTCCTCCCCTTCGGAACTCCAGAAATGTTGGTAAGTTGGTTGCTGAGGCTCTCTTCAATTTTCTACAATCTTTTTTTCTTCACTGTCCTTCAGATTGAATATTTTCTACTGATGTATCTTCAAGGTCATAGATTTTCTTCTGCCGTCTTGAATTGTATAGTGAAGTTTTTGTTTTAGTTATTGTACTTTTCGGCTTCAGAGTTTCCATGTGGTTTTTTTACCTAAATGCTATACCCTTACTGAAAATTTTTTTACTTGTTCATTGTTTTCATAATTAAACATTAAAGATGGGGTATGTTAAAATTTTTAACATGTTTATATGGATATCTTGAAATCTTTGCTTAAACCAACATCTGGGGATTCTCAGAAACCATTTGTAGCAATTGCTGTTTTTTATTAATGTGTGTCACATTTTTCTTCCCACCTGTGCTTCCTTTTTCCCTCCCTCCTTTCCTTCCTTTCTCCCTCCCTCCCTCCTCTCCTTTCCTTTCCTTTCTTCCTTCCTCATCTTATAATTTATTGTTGAAAACTGGGCATTTTAGATAACATATTGGAGTAATTTCAGATTGTGATTCCCCCATCCCTGCCTGCCTAGGTTATTGTTACTGTTGTCATTTTGGTATTATTTATATCTAATACAATCCTACTGAAATTTTATTTTGAATAAAAGTTTATCTGCTAAAATAGACATGCATGAGTGAACATCCAAGAAAATTCTGAAATGAAAGGGTACTAAGAGGTAAACAGCTCTGTCAGAATTTAAACTTTAAAAAAATATAGATACAGTGTTGAAATGTTTTAAAAAGTGAATTAGTTTTATACTCTTTGAAGTATGCTTCCCTGATGGCTTAGACGGTAAAGAATCTGTCTATAATTCAGGAGACCTGGGTTTGATCATTGGGTTGAGAAGATCCCTGGAGGAGGAAATGGCAACCCACTCCAGTATCCTTGCTGGAGAATTCCATGGACAGAGGAGCCTAGCAGGCTAGAGTCCATGGGGTCGCAGCAGTCAGACGACCGAGCGGCTAACACTTTCCCTTTTTCTGAAGTACAAAGATGGACTTGCTACTGGTATGTTTTAGGTGAGAAAGACTGTTCTTCTTGCCTTTGCACCACTGTAAAAACAGATCTAAAATCATGGGATGTGTCATACACCGTCTGGTCTCAGAGCTTCCTGTGGAGGAGTAAATGCAAACTATTCTTTATAGATAGGATGTGATGTTTTTAAAGACCTCTATGGTAGGAAACTTAGTGTACTTAGCCTGTGCTGAGAAACATTCACTGATAGGAAGTTTTCCTCTTGTGTATAGCTTATGATCTTCATTTTTGAGGGGTATGGTATGCAATCTTCCTATGATGATTCTCATCTTCTGTCAGCTTTTCTTCTCAGATGACCTTGCTGATTGTATTTCTGTAGGTATTTCATGATTTTACAACTCTTAATTTTTTTCTATTGTAAACACATGTGCACTCTGTGTAGGACTAGTTGAGTTTGTTGTGTAAGGCCTAAGATTGTATTTGCTTCTCTCTTTACTTCATAGCCTTTACAAAGCAGATATTGTGTTATGAAGTGATTTTTTAATCATTAATTTTCTCTTTTGTAAATGTTTAGGTCTGTAACTCTCTGAATTTTCTTCAATATCCCATGTCTCTGAAGTTGTTCATCCCACATCTAGGCAAATTATTCTTTACAAGGCCAAGATGATTGCACAGTTACTCCTCATCACTGTTATATTTTCCCAGTTTCAGATTTAAAAACAAGTCATTGCACTAGTTTACTATTTAAAAAGAGTGATCATCATTATGCATGTGTGTTTGTCCATGTTGTATTTGTACAGTATTTTTTTATCTCCGTAAGTAATGTTTTGTGTTTTTTTTTTGTAGGAATTGGATGGCATAAGCAATTGAGGTGGTACTGAGGGTTTCTGAAGTCTGTGAAAGGTAGAAACTCAACCATGATTTCTTTTTCAACTCTACAGCATTCCCTTCCTTGAAGTCTTCATTTTTACATTAGTCTCAGGTAACTTCAGTACTTAACTTTTCATAATCATGAATAAGTAAATTTTTCTAATATAGAAGTTTTTTTTTTGGCTGCCGGATTTTCATGTTGAGTTTGTGTAATAGTTTCTTTATGTTGTGTTTATATCTGGAAGAAACTTGGGATTTAATTTTTTTTTTGAGAAAACAGTACTAAGAGAAAATTGATGAATAAAGATATAGTTTTGGGTTTTAAGTTTAACACAAGAAGATATGTGTAGCTTATTATGTAATCTTAGATGAAATTTAATTGGGAACGTGTTTCCTTTTAACCCTTTTTCTCAGCAGGCTATTTCACATTTTTCACCCATCTGTCATCAACACATACACACCCACATTAACTTTCCAGAATTTCCAGGAAAACTATTTTCATATGTTGGAAAATTAGACCTGTTAATCAAAGTTAATGGTGTTTGGCATACAATTTTTTAAATGTGAAAGAACATACCAGTTACTGTACATTCTTTCATGTTGTATGTTTGTTTATGCCAGTATAGGAAGCAATCATGTAGATAATTTAATACTCATTTATATTAAGTGTATTGGTTAAAATTTAGACTTGTCAACTCTAACAGGTGCTTAAAATGGTAGAAATATATTTAGGTTTATTTGAAAAGTCCATATAAACAAATTCAGGATTGTCTGGAAGCTCCAGAATCATCATGACCTAGGTCTTTGTCTTGCTTTGCTGTTCTTAATATGCGCCTTCTGTCTTGTGGTCCAAGAAGGTGCCATCATGCCTGCCAATAGAAAGAAGGGAAAGGGAAGAACATTCCTTTTCCCTTTAGGAGAGTTATGTATATCATTTCTATTCATATCCCATTGACTGTAACTGTCACATGACCACAGCCAGCTGCAAGGAAGGCTGGAAAACGAGTCTTATCTAGGATATAGGTCATAAGTGTCTCACTTAATGTTTTATTTTTGGGCAAGAAGGAGAGAACAGCATCTAGGGGTCAGCTAGTTGTCTCTTAGGTTAAGATTTGTCAGAGTTACTTTCTATTTATCTAGTTGGTCTAAAATTAAAATATAATTTTTATCATCTAAGACGTTTTAATTCTTGGCCTGTGATAATACTTGGGAAATTGTTCTTACTTGAGTTTTGAGGCAATTTTAGTTTTGTGAATAGTCGTCATAGTTCTTTGATTAAATACTGCTAATTTTGATATCATAAGATGGAATAAGGTCTTAAAAGTTAATATTCCTCATTTTGTTTCACTGCCATTAGATTGAGATGATTTATTTAATATTTTTAGACTCTTAAGGCTAGGATTAGGGCCTCAGATGAGATGATCTTTTAGCTACACATAAAGCTACATGATGTGTAACTGGTTCCTTCTAACTCTAAAATGTCTGTTATTCTAAATGTTCAGATCTCATCAGAACAACTTATTCCCAGAGACATTTATATACTTGTTTTTTTAGATGAAAAGTATTTCATTGTGATTACATTTTGTGATTCTTATCCCGTTTAAATATTTTATTTAAACATGTATCAATATGCTTCTATATATTCAAGCGTTGGAAATTAGTTGTCAGTTTTCCATCGTATTTTATGTCAACATCAACATGTGTTAACCTTGTTACCTTTTTCTGAGATTTAAGATAAATTTTGATAAATTAGTATACTTGTATTTATATCAGACCTCTTGATTTAGCTTTTAGTAAACGGTTGTAAGACACTGTAGGTGTTTTTGGCATTGAAGGTGACGAATACATTTTTAGTTTTATTGTACTTCACAAATAAGGTTTGTACTGATAAGTGAGAACATTTGTCCAGTGTTTAAAAAATGTTGATTTGGATAGTTAACACTTCTCTGTTCTGGAATGAGTCTTTGTTATTTATAGTACATGTTAAAAATCACTTAGGTATTTAGTGTTTGGACTAGGTAAACTTGTGTACAGGGAAGTTTAGGAAGTATTTTTTATATTCCTTTTAGTATGCAAGGCTAGAAAATTTATAGTTTCCTCAAGATTAATTAATATTAATGTTTGAATTTTGGGTATTGGCATAAAGTGAAATGAATGAAACAACTAGATTAAGCAGAATGTAGGATTCTGTTTTGCTTGGTTCGTTTTTACCCTTTCCCTCTCCCTTTTAAATGTAGCTATTTCTCAACCAACAGTTGACATAAGTTTGATGTTTGGTATTTCTGAATAGCACTAATTTCTTATTGTTACGTTGTATTAGAAGACTGGCGACAGTATTTGAAATGGAGAATATGCTTAGATTCTACTTTATTTTAGCAGAGCATCAGATATATGGAGATGCCTGTTAACTTTGGCTTAAATATTTATAAATTAATTTTCTGTGGTTAGAAAATGATCATAGGTTTTTATTTAGTTGTCATGTTGTATAAGGTGATTTATCTTACTCTGTAAATTCTTTTAGTAGACATCTTTTATTTTCACTGGCACTAATAAGAAAGGCCATTTTGTTTAGCTGTGATTATTATAAATGATCCTCCTTTTAGGATGTTTTGAATAGTATCAATTTAAAAATCAGGGGGCATAGGTCACAAGATAAGCTTTGTAGATGCAAGGTGGTAGTTATGCAAAGGTAATCTGAAGGGGTTTCTGGAGGTAAAATATCCCTAGATAAGAGGCAGATCTTGTTTTTAGAGATGAAGCAGTTTTTGCTTAGGTCAACATTTTGAAGGATGAGAAGGAATAGAAAACTTAGGAGTGACAAATGGCAGATTATTAAATCCGTTTTTATCAAGGGTTTCTTTGTTGCTTTGTAGTACCAATTTGATCTTAAGGCTGATTGATATTTGTATTTGTAATGCTGATGTTTGTAAGGCATAATTTCTTACCGAATCCTACATAGGTTAGAAATATTACTATCCAAATTAACTGGCATCCTTCAGGTGAGTTTGTTGAAAAATACTTTGAATCAGAGGTAATTTGTGAAATCTAGCTTTTTTAAAAAAATCTGTTTCATATTCCTTTAAGTACTTCTGTTTTGCCTGCAAGTGATTGAGTGTTGGTACAAAAGCAGGGTATTTTTAATTTGGGAGAATATTTGGAGTTGGAAATTACTTTTTTGTTTTTTTAGAAAAGAATGATATTTAGGTTTGCCCACTATAATGACTCATTTAATGTTTTATATTATTCAGTAAATGTTAATGGAAAATAATATTACAGCGTAACTCAGTGAAAGAAACACAAAAGCAGTATCTTTAAGTGAGAAATATTTCTTTCATGGTTGAGTACAGATTTAATTAAAGGTGATAAAATGGCAGATGAATATTCACCTGTATTCTGAAGGAGAAATTAGATGCTTTCAAGAATTTGAGAAGATTATTGCACAAATCTTCAAATCTGTTTTCAATTTAAAACATATAGCCCTTTTTTTCTTGATATAGGTGTATCTTTGGCATAGCTCCTACATTTATCAGCCATATTTAGGATTGTTTTTAAGATTTCCGAGTGAAAATGGAAAAGTAAAGGAAAGAGAGAAAGAGAGATTTTCCTAAAATAACTTGGTAAAGGCTTGAAGAAAGAGTGGAAGCATTAAAAGGGTGTATAAATCCATGAAAAAAAGAATGAAGGAGAAATGCACTGAGGCAGAAGTGGAAAATAGGAATTGTGGAAAGTGTCCATCCCTGATCAAGGAGAAAAGGGATTCTGTGTCACCTTGAATTCTCTCATGGTAGCCATGAGATGGGAGTAGCCAACTATGGGGAGTTGGATTGCTTTATCAAGCCAAGCTGTGGTGACAGGGTGGCCTCAGTGGGTGGGTGAGAAGAGAATGAGTTCAGCGAGCGCTTCTGTCCAGGGCCTTTTAAAGACAGAAGGTAGTATGGTATGGTAAAATGTGCATTAAACCAAGTAAGTTTGTCTTCAAATCCCAGTTTACCTCCTAGCTGTGTAACTTTGGGTGAACTCCAGTTTCTGCATCTGTTAAATGGGCATATACTGTTACTGTCTTGAGTGTTACTGTAAACATTAAGTGAAGTAACACACCAGTGTGCCCAGCATATTGTCTTACTTACAGTAGATCCTCAGCACATGTTAGTTTTCTTTCTTCTCCAGGTTATGCTAATCTCTGAATTTTGTAATATAGCCTCAAACCTATTAATAAATTCGGAGAGACATTTTCTTCGTTCATTGCATAGAATTCCCATAAAAAAGCTCAGTAAGCATTTTAAGTGCCTTATATAATTGATTAAAAATGAGTAATAAGGCCCAACTTGTTCATATATTATGCTTCTGTTAACTTTGTCCTCTGAAAACAAGCCCAGACTGAGAAAATACTGGTCTCAAATGCTTATATTAAAGCCCATGTGTTTGACTCCTTATTAAAAGCCCTAACTCAAAGCTTATATACTCTATTTCAACTTATACAAATCTATTATAATAAAGCTTAGTTTCTATTTGCTTGCACACAGTTGATTAGAAAGAAGCATTAAATTAGAAGGTGACAAGAAGGGTCAACTGTCTCTTCTGGAAGACTGGAGAAAGTGATGGCTTATAATTTATATTCTCTTTTTAAGTACTGCACATGTTAGGCTTACATGTTTCAGATTACTTAATTGGCTGTAACTTGGATTAATTTTATACGACTGAACCAAACATTTTTCAATACTGAAGGATAGTGAGGGTGTGTGTGGGTGTGTGAATGGAGCAGAAAGCTGAATTGTGATCCCTTCAGTATCCCTGTTACTATGTATACCTTCTAGCTTCTCTGGCACAGGGATGGAGATGGAAGGATTAAACTTGGAAGGAGGAAAAGAATACAGCGTTTGAAGTAATCTGTTGGAGGGAGAAATTGGCCTGAGGTAGGCCCCTTCCTTCCTTCCTTCTGTCTTCCTAAGTTCTGGTTTTTAGTAATCTGTGTTCTAGGTAACTCCAGAAGGAGTGCCATTTCATCTTTAGTTAGCTCAGTTATTTCTAGAACATCATTGTCCAGCCTGTCTTGGATCTTAATAGCTCTGCGATTTTATATTCTTTGTCAGCTACCCAAACTTCTTTCACAAACAAAATAATGGATCGTTATAAGGAGCTCAGGGTGGCTTAGAGCTTATTACTTCATCTAGTCATTTTTTCCCCCTGTTTGACAGAGGCTCCTGGGAATGTAGATGAGTTATTTCTTTGTTTCTTCCAGAGCAGCCTTTCTTGTAAGAGACATGACTTAAGTATTCTTTCTTTCTCTCTGCTGTGTAATATTCCATTAATTATATAGACATGTGGGTCAAAAAACAGTTGGCTTTTTGAAGATTTAGCAGAAAGAGACACTTAAATATTCACATCTTAGTGTGGATTGATAACATCAGTTTCATTTCTTTGTGCTTGACTGAATCTTCCTGAAAATACTGAAATAGAAGGAAAGTAGCCTGTGTTAACTTTTGAGCGTGCATGGAGTCTTTTGCAGGGTTTGGGTTTTTGAATGTGCAGTGAAGTGAAGCACATGGGAGCTTTGACTGAGGTCATATAGGAGGTGTAAGGGAGAAATTTAAGGTTGGTGAGAGCTTCAAGGACAGTAAAAAACATACTTTTCCTGATCATTTTTCTTAGGGTAACTTTGTCCTTTTCCCTTTTACCATAGGCTTAGTGAAATTAACTTTGTTTGAGAGCCTTGTTTATTTCCTGTCCAGCTTTCTCTGCCCCAACACTGGTTAAGATATGTGATACAAGTATGGCTCACTTATTTGTCTGTATATCTTCTTGATTTTTTTCCCCCCCATGTATCTTGGAGAACTTTTTACCCAGCACATATGGCTGCCTCATTCATTTTAATGGCTAATGTGTATTCCACTGTGTGAATGAATCATTTTTAAACAAGTTTTCCATTAGAGGATGCTTAGGCCGTTTCCAGTCCTTTTCCATTAAAAGGTCACGTCCTTGTACATAAAGCTTTGGTTAATTTTTATGACTAAGCACATATATAGAATTATATATACTCCTAGGAATGAGATTGTTGTGTCAGTGGTCAACAGTTTTCATTTTGATAGATATTTCCAAAGCTAACTTTAAAACTGTCAGAGCAGTGTTCCTTGATATTGAAATCTATGTTGATATCTTAATATTTTCTGGTATTTCAGGGAAATTGTCTCAGAAATATAGTTTCTAGGCTAGCCAGTAACTTGAAATATATAGGTTAATTTGGAGTTAGAGGAATAAGAAACCAAATGTGAAAAAGGAAGATTGATTCCTTTTTCTGTCTATATGGACTGTTTTCAAGAAAATTTTCATAGAGGTTAAGTTTGCCCTTTATTTACAGTGTTTCCACTTCCCATTCCATTTACTACTTCCTTGTTGAGTTGTGGTATCTTCCTGTTTCAGATGCCTCATTCTGGCACTTTTTTTTTTTTTGCATATTTACCTTTCTTCCGCCACATATTGTCTACCTCCAAAGTATTTTGACTTCTTCAATACTTACTGTTCCAGCCTGATGTTAAGGATAAGATTAGTTTTTTTAAAATTAAATTTTTATGTTTGTTTTCCTAGGTTTATTATATGTTAACACACTGTTATAGGAGTATAGTTGTAAGCACTACGGATATATTAGGATAGCGCTTCCCTCATAGCTCAGTTGGTAAAAGAATCTGCCTGCAATGCAGGAGACCCAGGTTTGATTCCTGGGTTGGGAACATCCCTTGGAAATGGGATGGAAATGGAAGGAAATGGCAAGCCACTCCCATATTCTTGCCTGGAGAATCCCATGGACAGAGGAGCCTGGTGGGGGGTTGCAAGACTCAGACACGACTTAGCAACTACACTACCACCACCGTATATTAGGATATACTAAACTTTTTTAATTTGGTGATGTACATTATAAAAAACATTGGAGATGAGGACCACTGCTTTAGGGAAATGTAGACCTTGCAGTGGGTTAGTAAGTCAACTTTAACTTTTGGTAATCTTAAAAAATAAAAAAAAAGTCTGTCCTAGGTTAGTTTGTCTCATATCTTTTATTAATGTCTGCTTTTAATGATTACTTCTTTTTACTTCTCCTATATTCTTTAAAAGCTCCCAGGGTGTGTGTGTGTGTTTATTTTAATAATGATGTATGTGGCAATAGCAGATGTCACAGCAGTAAAGGGTGGCTTTGTGTATATATTGGTCTCTTTTGAGTCCTTTAGGAAAACAGTAAATAGATTAGAAGTATATAATTGATTTGGTAAGGATTTCCAAAGAAATAAGCAAATTTTAACCCTAGGAGACTTAAGTTTATTAGTTGTAGGATAGTTTATTCTCTAAGAAATGTGATAGAATATTTGAAGAGGATAGTTATTTGGTGATGTATTTTAAATATTTGTCATTTAGACTACTAAAATATTTCAAAAAGGGAATTTAAATTCTTGTTCCTTTGTCCAGTGTGTCTTCTGGATTTATGATACTAACTGGTACCAGGGAAGACACAGCAAGTATGAATTACATTTTTCTTTTATGTTACTGTTTATGTGAGCTGTTTTTAAGCTATTGTGTTTTTGTTGAGTTGCTCAGTCATATCTGACTCTTTTGCAACCCCATGGACTGTAGCCCACCTGGCTCCTCTGTTCATGGGATTTCCCAGGCAAGAATTTTGGAGTGGGCTGCTGTTTCCTTCTCTAGAGGATCTTCCTGACCCAGGGATTGAACCCAAGTCTCCTGCTTGGCAAACAGATTCTTTACCACTGAGCCACCTGGAAAACCCCATTTTTTGAGCTGTACATTTAAATAAAGTTTTCTCCCTAGATGATAGTAAATGAAAGATTTTTTAGATTTCAGCAGTGTATTTAAATTTAACATTTTAAAGCTGTGGTTAAAGTAGTAACCATTACTACCTCATTGATTTATACTTAATACATTTACTAATTGTAGTCCTTTCACGTTGGGTGAGTGTGTGTGTTTATTTTATACAGCCTGGTAAAAAACAAGCCATACCAGTGCCTTGACAGTCTTTAAGGTAAAATGTCTTTGGATTTCAAGATTATTGTTATGCTAGTTCCTCGAGTAACACAATGGAGTATGAATTTATAGCAACCAAATTAGAAGAGCAGGCTTAATATTGCCTATTTTTCTTATAATAATGGGGAAAAAAGATAATGTAATTATTTAGTAGGGTCTAATTCTTATGACCTCTTAAATTTAATCATGGGCAACTATTTAAGAATATATTAGTAATGAAAATACTTTTTCCATTTTAACAAATTTAAAGCATTTAAAAGAAATAAAATTACTTTATAGAAAGTTCAAATTAGAAATACAAGTATGAAAAAAATTAGTAATTTCACTACCCAGTGTTAATGTTAGCATTTTCAGTAAAGCTATGTACATTCAGACACATATTTACATACATATTTCCCTAAATAAATTGGGCTGTTTCCCAAAATTTTAAAGTATTTTTCAAGAATATTTTTTGATTGTATTTTTAAAAAAATTTCAACAGACTTAACTTTTTATTGAAGTAAAATGACTGAAAGAAATGTGTGCATATCACAGATACACATCTTAAAATTTTACAAAGTGGGCACACCTGTATAGCCAGCATTCCACTCAAGAAAAAATGTTGTCTGCTCCCAGATACCCCACTTCCTCCTATCAACAGTCTCCTCACACAAGCATAGTCATTTTTCTGATTCTATT
The DNA here is from genome assembly GCA_006410635.1 of Cephalophus harveyi. NCBI lineage: Eukaryota > Metazoa > Chordata > Mammalia > Artiodactyla > Bovidae > Cephalophus > Cephalophus harveyi. The sequence continues at coordinate 399,420 of SJYT01015942.1, read as the reverse complement.
TTTAAGAAAAACTTTGAGGTATAATTTATATAAAATAAAATTTGCCCATTCAATAATGTACAAGTCAATAATTTTTAGTAAATTTATTGAGTGGGGCAACCATTACTTTAGTTTTAAAATGCATGTATGGATATAATTTAACCCAGTTTCTTTTTGTTGACTACTTAGTGTAATTCCAGTTTTTCACTATTGAAGTACTGCCATAGTGATTTTTCATGCCTATCTTTATATGCATATTTCTGATTTCATGAGGATAGTTTCCTAAAAGTATTATTTATCACCAGTTCAAAGAATATATGCATTTTTATGGGTTTTGATACAGTGTACCAAATTACCTTTGGAAATAGTGGAACTAAAGTACTCCCACTGTCAGTAGATTTTTTTCCCTGCGAGCTCAACCTTGGATGTATTTTTTAAGAGTTGTTTTCAATTTGGGGGATAAAATATGGTTTTAATGTTCATTTCTTTGATACTGCTGTGACTACTATTTTATATATTTAGTGACTGTTTCTAATTTTTCTTTATGGTTTACCTGATAGTATTTTCTCAGTTTATTTCTTAATGTTATTTCTTATTTTAATTTTAAAGATGTTTTAATATATTAAAGGATATGGAGCCATCTGGTGTTACAAATAACTTTCTCCCAGTTTGCTTTATTTCATGCTCATTTTTCATAATGAAATAGATTAGTGCCTTAATGTCAGAAATAGAAATTTGTGTTTTATTCTACCAGCTTTTGGAAATTTACTGGTAATTTTTAAATTGGAGGCAATATTGAATTATGTGAATAAAACTTTTATTGAAGTATGGATACCTTTCATAATTTGAAATTTAAAAAATTCAAGTAGACATATAAAACTAATTTATTATGCTTTGTTGCCAAACTTGGTCTTTCTAGGCAGTTATACTTAAGCATGAACATTGACGACAAACTGGAAGGATTATTTCTTAAATGTGGCGGCATAGACGAAATGCAGTCTTCCAGGGCAATGGTTGTAATGGGTGGAGTGTCTGGCCAGTCTACCGTGTCTGGGGAACTGCAGGAATCGGTGCTTCAAGATCGGAGTATGCCTCACCAGGAGATCCTTGCTGCAGATGAAGTGTTACAAGAAAGTGAAATGAGACAACAGGATATGATATCACATGATGAACTCATGGTCCATGAGGAGACAGTGAAAAATGATGAAGAGCAGATGGAAACACATGAAAGACTTCCTCAAGGACTACAGTATGCACTTAATGTCCCTGTAAGTAATTCCTTTATAAGATATTAAACTTAGTTAGAAACATAATTAATTTTCTGTTAAGTGATACAGTCATTGAAGAAATTTCAAAAAAATGTTTAAAATCTGAATATAAATAGTTCAAATGTGTGTTCTAAAATAGATATACCAAGTATTGATAAAAATCATGATGATAAGGCAAAATTAAGTTTTTGTATTATATACATTTTAGAAACATATTTTCTGGATAACTTTTTTGTCAGGATTACTGTGTATTAAATTTTAAGTGCTTAATTTTAAAAGATACTTTGTTTTAACTTTTGGATTTCTCAAAGAATAGAAGGATTGGAAGAAAAAAAAAAGTATAAGGATTGAATCTGGAGCATTGCTAGAAAAAGATGATATACTTGAGAATTTTTCCTTCAAATTTTGTAACTGTTGGCAATTCCTGCCTCCTTTTATTTTTTCATTATTTTTAAAAAGTATTTCACCCTTTCAGTCTTTCTTGTTTAACCTCGATGTCACAGGTCATCACCTAAGATACTCTTTTGTAGATACCCATAACTTTTTTTCCAATTCAAAGGAGCATTTATTGAGCCCACATTAAATGGGACATGCTTAAGATATTATGAGATGCCCTTCTTCTCTGTACAGTTTCTGCTTATCCCCAAGTGGATACACACTGTGTCTCACAGTCTTTGTAGTTATTCAGGCTTCTATAATGGAATGGTAGGCTTGTTCAGAGACTCACAATCTTTTTAGAAAGTTGTACATTTTCTGGGAGAAAAAAAAAAAGAGCAACAGTAACAAACCAAAACAGTGAGCTGGACTTGTTGCTTCCCCTGAAGGTTCAGGGTTCATTTGGTGCTTCAGTCACAGGCTCTTTGGAACAACCAGCAATGACCTCTTCATAATCTTCACTCCAAAAATTATCTGTGTGAAGTGAATTGTAATCAGCTCTGGCCTCAGTGACTTCTTTCTCAGTACTGAGGGTATTTAATTCCACATCAGTAAGCAATGCAATGTGTGTTCTTTAAGTACAAGTCAGTGATTGTTTCTGTATTTTGGTCACTGATCAAGTCAAGTGGTTCAGTGGCTGACTGACTGCAGGTCAGTGGTGAATTCTGGGAGCAGTGTGGGGTAAGTCACAGCCAGGGCAAGCCAGGCAGAGGAGCAGGGCCTTCCTGAGCAGGGTGCTGATGCAGGCAGGGAGTCTGAGAAGCTGAGTGGTTTTTTTACCTTCTTTTGTCTTTATTTTTACCTGATGATCAGCAAAGCTACTACTGTCATAAAATCTTCTTCTATTCTTTATGTGCTATTAAACCTGGATCCTTCCAGTACTTCTAATATACTGTGCCTTTTCTTTTGCTTTAGGACCTTCACGTATCCTACTTGTAATATTCCCCTTAATCATAACCCCTCTCTGTTTTAAACTGACCAGTGCTTCATCATCATCGGCCTGCCGCCTCTGTCCAGTCTAGGTTTACTCCCTGCAGTAGGGACTTGTTCAGTTTGTCTCTAATAGATAGTAGGCTCTTTGAGAGCATGAATTTTGTCTTATTTTTCAGTATGGCCCAGGTGTTAGCACATCATGTGAATGAGTGGATAACTGCTTACAGTTGTGCTCTAATACATGTGCTCACCAACTTTTACCTAGTCTATTGCAGTAGCCTTTTCCTTTTTCTACCTGTTGATGGTGATGAATTTCATTAATTAATTTTTTAACGCTGAATCAGCCTTGCATACCTGGAAAAAAATCCCACTTTGTTGTGGTGTATAATTATTTTTATACATTTTTAAAATTCAGTTTACTAGTACCTGTTGAGGATTGTTGCAACTATATTCATGAGATAGATTGGTCCAGTTTTCTTTTCTTGCAGTGTCTTTGTTTTGATGTTAGAGTAATCGTGGTTTCATAGAATGAGTTAGGAATATTCACTCTGCTTTGGTCTTCTGGGAGAGATTATAGAGAGTTGGTACAGTTTCTTTCTTGAGTGTTTGATGGAATTCACCAGTGTATCTGTAGGGCCTGGTATTTTCCTTTTTGGAAAGTTAGTAATTCAGTTTCTTTAATAGCTATAGATTCACATTGTATGTTTCTTCTTATGTGAGTTTTGACAGATTGTGTCTTCCAAGGAATTGGTTCAGTTCATCTAGGCTATCAAATTTGTGGGCATAGAGTTGTTCATAGTATTCTTTTATTATCCTTTTAGTGTCCATGAGGTCTGCAGTGATGTTCCCACCTTAATTTCTGATATCAGTAATTTATGTCTTTTTGTCTTAGCCTGACAAGAGGCTTGCTGCCCTTTTTTTTTTTTAAGTATGTCAACAGTTGCTTATTTGTTTATTTTTGGTTGCACTGGGTCTTCCTTGCTGTGTGCGGGCTTTCTCTAGTTGCAGTGAGCAGAGGCTGTTCTTTGTCTTAACAATTTTTAAGCATATAGTATTACATCCAGTGTCAGCGTACAGTTAATTGCACTCTCGTTGTACAGTAGATCTCTAGAACTGTTTTGTCTTGCAAAGCTGAATTTTTATACCCACTTAACACCAGTTCTCCATTGTTACCTCCCCTTAGTAAAAGCTTACTAATTTTATAGAGAATTAGCTTTTGATTTTTTTCTGTTGTTTTCCAGTTTTCAATTTCATTGATTTCTCCTCTAATTTTTATGATATCTTTTCTTATATTATTTTGGATTTAATTTGCCACCCATGGTTTTTGGGCTTCTCAGGTGGCAGTAGTGGTAAAGAACCTACCTGCCAATGCAGGAGACATGAGTTCAGTCCCTGTGTTGGAAAGATTCCCTGGCGGAGGGCATGGCCACCCACTCCAGTATTCTTGTCTGGAGAATACCACGGACAGAAGAGCCTGGTGGGCTGCAGTTCATAGGGTTGCAAAGAGTTGGACATGACTTTGCGACTGAACACACACACACATAGCATTCAGTGATACAAATTTCTAAGCACTGCGTTCACAGTGTTTCACAAATTTTGGTAAGTTGTATTTTTATTTTCATTTGGTTCATTTTATCTTTTTTTTTCTGAGATATGTTCTTTGATTCATCTGTTATTTGGAAGTGTGTTATTTAATCTCCAAGTTTTGGGGCTTTTTCAGCTATTTTTTTGTTACTGATCTATAGTTTTAATTCAGTGATGGTCTGAGAGTGTACATTGTATGATTGTTTATTCTTTTACATTTATGAAGTTGTGTGTTTTATGTGCCCTAAATGTTGTTTGCCTTGGCAAATGCTCCATGTGAGATTGAAAAGGATACAATAGTCTGTTGATGGTAATAGCTTTCTTCTTGGACTGATTGTAACCTGAGCCATACCTGTCTGTTTTTCAGGTGATTTCTATAATGATCTTTTCAAAATGAGATTTATACTTATCATTTTCCTCCCAGAAGTTTTTCAGAGGTTTCTTTTTGCTAAAAAATGCACTCTTTTGCTTGATTCAAAGAAGAGCCTTTGAAATTACATTACACTGAAATTACATTAGTTGCCCAGGTCCGGTATGATTTTTTCTCTTATTTCTTTACATGTTGGATATACCCGTAATACTCTTTGTTTGGCAGTCTACTGTTGTTTACTTCTCAAAACTTTCCTTTATGTAATTTTTCATTATAATAACTAACTTTTCATTTCTTTGCTTGTGAGACCATGAGGTCTCTTCTCTGAAACTTGTATTCTAACTTTGTGTTCTCAGTAACTGGGCTGTGGAGGCAGTCATATATTTTTTGAGTGAAAGAAATCTTTTTTAATTGAGAAAAAGTTTGAAGTGAAATGTGGATCCTGAGTTACAATTCAGAATTTTGACAGCTGCCTAAACTTATATGTAACCCATAATGCATTAAAATGTAGAATATTTTCATCATCCTGGAAAGTTTGTTTTCTTCTTGGTCAGTCCACTCCACAACAATTGTTCTGATTCCCCCCCCTCCGCCCCTCCTCCCCATCATAGATTAATGTTGTCCCTTGAGAACTTTGGGCTTCCCTGGTGGCTCAGACGGTAAAGAAGCTGCCTGCAGTGTGGGAGACCTGGGTTCAATCCCTGGGTTGAAAAGATTCCCTGGAGAAGGGAATGGATGCCCACTCCAGTATTCTTTCCTGGAGAATCCCGTGGACAGAGGAGCCTGGTAGGCTACCGTACATGGGGTCGCAGACAGTCAGACACAGTTGAGTGACTAATGTGAGAACTCTATATGAATGGAATTGTGTAACTCTTCTCTCCAGCTTCTTTTGCTCAGCATAGTGTTTCTGCAGTTTTCCATGTTGGTTTAGTGTTATCAGCAAGTAGTTCATTTTTTTTTTTCATTATTGATTAACATTCTGTTGTTATATTATCCTAAAATTTTATTTCCCTCTTTATGGTTATTTAAGGGCTTCCCTGGTGGCTCAGACGGTAAAGTGTCTGCCTGCAGTGAGGGAGACCCGGGTTCTATTCCTGGGTTGGGAAGATCCCCTGGAGAAGGAAATGGCAATCCACTCCAGCACTCTTGCCTGGAAAATCCCATGGATGAAGGAGCCTGACAGGCTACAGTCCATGGGGTCGCAAAGGGTCGGACACAACTGAGCAACTTCACTTTCACGGTTATTTATCATCTCTAGTTTTCAACCTTTATAAATAAAATCACTGTGAATGTTGTTAAAAAAGTCTTTTTTAATTTCTTCTGGGTACATTTTTATAGAAGTTAAGCTGTTTCTCTTCTGTTTTCTTTTTGTTTAATCTGGTTTCTGTCTTTGCATTAGTATTATTCTTGATTGGTATATTTTTTATACAAAATCCTGAGATCAGGTAGTGTAGGTCCTTCAGTTTTGTTATTCTTTGGCAGATTACTGTGACTGTTCTAGTTTGTTTGCATTTTCATGTAAAATGCAGGATCAGCCTTTCAGTTTCTATAAAATGAACTATCTGGGTTTAAGTTGAGATTACATTGATTGTATATATTGACTTGATAAAAACCAGCAACTAAAAAGTAGAGGCTTCCAGTCCATGAACATGATGTATTGTTATGTTTATTTTGCTTTTCTTTAACTTCTCTTGGCATAGTTTTTATCGTAGAGTTTCTGGACATATTTATTTGGTTAAGTTTATCCTTAAGTATTCCATGTTTAAGATGTTATTGTAAATGGTGTTTAAAAAAAAAACTTCCAGTGTCTAATTGTTCGTGACTAGTCTATAGGAATGCAGTTGATTCTTTTTATGTTGACCATGTATCCTGTGATCTTGTTATGTGTACCTGTTCTAGTAAGATTCCTTCTGTTTTTTTCAGGGTCCCTATTGTCCATACATTTTAAATCTTCCTTTCCAATTTGTATGTTTTTTACTTTTTTCTTCCTTATTGTATGGACTAGGTTTCCAGAACAGTGTTGAATAAAAGTGGTAAGAGTCGGTATTTTTGCTTTTTTCCTGATCTTTAGGGGATTGTATTCAGTTTTTCACCATTAATAATTGTTTTAGCTATAAATTTTTTATAGGTTATCTTTATTTATGAGGTGAAAGATGTTTTCTTTGTAGTTTGCTGAGATTTCTTTTAAAGTTGTGAATGGATGTATAACTTCATTGATATTTTTTCTGTACCTATTAGATGATCATATGATTTTCCTTCCTTTTCTTAAAGTAAACTTATTGATTTTCAAATGTTTAGCCAATCATGCATTCCTGGGATAAATTGCACTTGGTCATGATGCGTTGTCCTTTTTATATGTTCTTGGATTCAGTTTACTGATTTTTTAAAAAGAATGTTTATGAATATGTTTATGAGGCATATGTTTATGTATATGTTTATGAGGCATATGTTTATATGTTTTCTTGCAGTCTTGTTTTAGGTATATTGGCGTCATAAAAAATAGTTCCTTCTCTATTTTCTGAAAGTTTATAGAAAATTGGTGTTATTTCTATCATAATAATGTATATTTAGTGGACTTTACCAATAACTTAATCTAGGGTTTCGTTTCCTTTGTGGGAAACTTTTTACTTCCAGATTTTAAACTTTTAAAACATAAAAAACTAATCAGATTTAAAATTTTTCTTGTTTCCGTTTTGACAAATTATATTTTTCAAGGAATTTGCCCATTTCATTAAAAAAAGTTTTTTTTAATTGAAGGATAATTGCTTTACAGAATTTTGTGGTTTTCTGTGTACATCAACAAGAATCAGCCATAGGTACACCCATGTCCTCTCCCTCCTGGACCTTCCTCCCGTCTCCCTCCCCACCCCACCCTTCAGCCTTTCACAGAGCCCCTGTTTGAGTTCTCCCAGTCATACAGCAGACTCCCGTTGGCAGTCTGTCGTGCATATGGCATTGTAGATTTCTGTGTTGCTCTCTCCATACAGCTCCCCTTCTCCCTCTCCTCCTACCGCATCCTCAGGTTTGCTCTCTCTGTCTGTTTCTCCATTGCTCCCCTGAAAATAAACTCATCAGTGTCATCTCTTTAGATTCCATATATATGTGTCAGTACACAATATTTATATTTCTCTTTCTGACTTTCACTCTGTATAATAGGCTCTAGTTTCATCCATGCCATTAGAACAGATTCAGATGTGTTCTTTTTTCATAGCTGAGTAGTATTCCATTGTATGTATGTACCACAGCTTCTTTATCCATTCATCTGTTGATGGACATCTAGGTTGCTTCCATGTTCTAGCTATTATAAATAGTGCTTCAGTGAACATTGGGGTACATGTGTCTTTTTCAGTTTTGATTTCCTCAGGGTATATGCCTAGGAGTTCATTTTTTAATTGAACAAAAATATTCATAATATTTTCTCAATTCCTTTACTGTCTAAAGGACTTGTAATAATGTCTTTTTTCACCTTGATAGTGCCAGTTGTCTTTTTCTTGATTAATCTGGGGAGAGATTTGTTGGTTTTTCTGGTCTCTTCAAAGAATAAGTTTTGGTTTTAGTGCCTCAGTAGTAAAGAATGCACCTACCAATGCAGGAGCTGCAGGAGACATGGGTGCGATCCCTGGGAGGGAAGATTGTCTGGAGAAGGAAATTGCAGTCATGGCCAGGAAAATTCCATGGACAGAGGAGCTTGGTAGGTTACAGTTCATGGGGTTACAAAGAATCAGACATGACTGAATGCACACACACATTGTTCATTTCAACTGTCATCTTTACTTTCAAGTTGTTTCTTTCCTTATGCTTACTTTATTTTAATTTGTTCTTATTTTCTTAGCTTTTTAAAGTAGAAGGTTTGGTAGCTGTTTTAGATCTTTCTTTTTGATGTAAGCATTTTAAGCTCTAAAGTTCTCAATTTCTTTTGTGATTTCTTTGTGACCCATGCTTAATTTCTGAATATTTGAAGTTTTCCAGGTATCTTTTTGTCATTGATATTTAGACATTGCGATCACAGACTATATATGTACAACTTAGATCAGAGACTACACATGTACAACTTAAGTCCTTTTAAATTTGTTGAGTCTTACAAGGTCTACCATATGGTTACCTGGTGAATGCTCTATATTCACTTGAGAAGAATGTGGAGTCTGACTGTTGTTGGGTGGGTTTTTTTGTAAATGTCAATTAGGTCAAGTTGGCTAGTTGTATTCTTTTTTATTTTTTAATTTATTTTTATTGGAGTATAGTTGCTTTATAGTGTTGTGTTAGTTTATATTGTACAGCAAAAATGAATCAGCTATGCATGTACATATATCCCCTCTTTTGGATTTCCTTCCCATTTAGGTTATCATAAAGGATCTAGTAGAGATCCCTGTGCTTTCTGGTAGGTTCTCATTAGTTATCTAATTTATACACAGAATCAGTAGTGTATATATGTCAGTACCAGTCTCCCAATTTCTCCCACCCATCCCCTTTCCCTCTTGGTATCCATACATTTGTTCTCTACATAACTTTTATATCCTTACTCATCTACTTATTCTTCAGGCATTAAAGTTTGTTTGCAGAAAGATCCAGTTCAGATTATACATTGCATTAACTGTCATGTCTCTTTAGCTTTCTTTAGTCTGAGTTAGTTCCTCTCTTTAAAAATTTTATGATCATCATATGTAAAAATTACCATTTTGTAGAATGTCATTCAGTTCAGGTTTATATGAGTTTTCCTCTTGGAGAGACTTGTTATTTTGGCAGGCGTATTGCAAAAAGTGATGCTATGTTTGTTCCCCATTGCATTTGAACAGGTGGCACATGATTTTTATTTTCCCCCTTCTGATGATGGTTCACTTTGATCAGTTAATTGAGGTCTACCAGGTTTTGCCAGTGTAAAGTTAATCTTATCCCTCATCGTACCTTGAAATTTGTTCATTTATTTATTTGTATCAATATTGATTTTGGAGTTTTATTCACTGGGTAAAATCTACTGTGATTAATGCTTAGTTGAAGATTTGGCCAATCTGAGCCTCTTCAGGTTGGCTTCTGTGTTGTTTTGACCTGTCCCATCAGTCCTTGAGCACTTCCTTTAAGTCATGAGATGTTCTAGGCTTATATTGTATTTTACCTGCCCCATCCCTGGAATCAGACATTTTTTCTAAGGAGTCCTAGTTCATTTTAGTGGAGAATGGTGTTTAGAAGCCAAGATCTGAGTGCTCAATGTGCTGCTCATTGCTGGTAGAGTATAACTGCTCCCAGGACTGTTAGTGGATAAAGCCAGAGTATACATATATATATATATATATATATATATGTACATACTTACATACATTTATATGTATATATGTGCATACATTTACATCTGTAATTATCCATGTATCTATAAGTATTGAAAACCATGAGTTCACACTGATACCTCCAATTATAGTCCATTACCATGGAGTACATTTTAGTTTGCTTCCTACCATATTTTATGAGTCCTTTCTCAGCAGTGATAAACCTGATTCTGTTATCCTTAATGTATTTATTTACTTCCTTGATCAGATCCTCCTCCCAACCCCTGTGTGTAACTATTTCCCTTTAGCACTGTTGCCCTTCTCCCCTTCCTGATCAGGTAGGTGCTTTCTTCACCCAGCTCCTGCACTCCATGGCAGTGCAAGCCATCCCTTGTCTCCTGCGTGGATGCCTTCCTCCCCCTGCATGTGCTTTGGCATTTGCGCTAGGCCTCAGTCACCACATGGATCCCTCCTTGTACACTGTGGTGGTCCATGCCCAGTCCTCATGCCACTTAGTTCTGGTACCTTGGTCAAGGCTGCTCTTCCCCCCCAGCATAAACCCTTCTTTATGTTGCTTGGGCTCTGACACTTTCATGCTGAACTGCCCTTTTGTCTGGAGAACTTCCTCTCTCTGCTGACACTCTGATGTCTTGCTTTGGGCAGCCCTCCCATGCCAGTGCCCTCTTCAGTCTGTCTAGGACCTGAAACTGTGTTTTGCGCCAGAGTATGGCCTTAGAGGTGAATGGTTCATGGAGCCTAAGTAGATAGGGAAAGTCAGGAAGGGGAAGGGATAAGATTTATCCTTTTGTTTTCTTTAAAAAAACCTTAATTTTGAAATTATATAGATTCATAGGTAGTTGCAAAAACAATACAGAGGTTCCATGTACCCAGTCTGGCAGTTTCTCCCCAGTGATTGCATTTTATATAATTATAGTACAAAATCTCAAAATAAAGAAATTGACATTGCTACAACATGTCCATTTTTGTATGCTTTATCCTACAGGTATATACAGAACTAATCCTTCATACCAAAGATCTCCCTGGTGCCATCCCTCTGTAGTCACACTGCTTCTTGTTGCCCACACCGTTCCTAACCCCTGGCTATCCTACCCTACCCTGTTTTCCGTCTCTAAAACTTCATCATTTTGAGAATATTTTATCTGAGATATTAGAATCAATATATTAAGTGACCTTTTGAGATTGACTTTTTTCCACTTACTGTAATGCCCGCGAGAGCCATCTGAGTTATTGTATATATGAATTCTTTGTTCTTTTTTTTTAATATATAGCAGTATTCCATGGCATAGCTTAGCTGGTTAAGAATCCACTTGCAATGCAGGAGACTCCGGTTCGATTTCTGGGTCAGCAAGATCCCTTGGAGAGGGGATAGGCTACCCACTCCAGTATCCTTGGGCTTCCCTGGTGACTCAGATGGTAAAGAATCTGCCTGCAGTGTGGGAGGCTTGGATTCGATCCCTGGGTTGGGAAGATCCCCTGTAGGAGGGCATGGCAACCCACTCTAGTATTCTTGCCTGGAGAATCCCCATGGACAGAGGAGCCTGGTGGGCTACAGTCCATGGGGTTGCAAAGAGTCGGACACGACTGAGCGATTAAGCAAGCACACACAATTCATTGGTATGGTTATTAAGTCGATCAGTTCAGTTGCTCAGTCGTGTCTTATTCTTTGCGACCCCATGGACTGCAGCACGCCAGACTTCCCTGTCCATCACCAACTCCTGGAGCTTGCTCAAACTCATGTCCATCGAGTCGGTGATGCCCTCCAACCATCTCATCTTCTGTTGTCCCCTTCTCCTGCCTTCAATCTTTCCCAGCATCAGGGTCTTTTCCAAGGAGTCAGTTCTTTGCATCAGGTGGCCAAAGTTTTGGAGTTTCAGCGTCAGCATCAGTCCTTCCAATGAATATTCAGTACTGATTTCCTTGAGGATTGATTTGATCTCCTTGCAGTCCAAGGGACTCTCAAGAGTATTTTCCAACACCACGGTTCAGAAGTATCAGTTTTTTGGCGCTCAGCTTTCTTTAATGGTCCCGCTCTCACATCCATACACAGCTACTGGAAAAAACCATAGCTTTGACTAGATGGACTTTTGTCGGCAAATGAGGGACATTTTAGTTGTTTCCATATTTTGGCTATTACAGATAAAGCTGCTGTGAACATTGATGTGTAGGTTTTTGGGTGAACATAGGTATACATAGCTCTAGGATAAATACCCTGTCATACCCTTGTCACTGGATATAATCACTTCTAACATTTTGGTGTATGTACTTCAGTGCTTCTTTAATATGCATACCAAGCATAGGATCATGTTGCTTTTTATCTCTTCATTTACCAGCGTATTTTGAAATTTTCTCAACTCATTGTTCTTCTAATGCTTCTTAAATATCTGCTTGATATTCCAAATTTTGGGTAATCCATAGTTGAGTCCTGTAACTCCTAATAGATAATGATAAATCTGAGTCTGTTCTGAGAATGAATCAATGGAAAGTTATCTCTACTGAATACCAAATGGCAGAATTTAGGATTTGTGTAATATTGCTTTATAGAAGAACTTAACAGAGATGAGAAGTTATATCCCTTACTTATTACTTATGCATTCCTGCTGGTAAGGCAGAGTTGTGAAGGGCAGATCTTGGGATCATGAATATACATTTTTGAGTTAAAGAGAGGGCGTTGATGTAGAACAGTATGATCTAGGTCCCTCACAGTGTGAAAACTTAAGCTCCAAGGCCTTTCATCCTTTCTAGAGTGTATGCTAAAAGTCTTTTAAAAATAGATATTGAACATGTTGATTTTTTTTTTCCTTTTATTTGCTAATTCACTTGGAAGTCACAGAACTTGACTTCATATTAACTTTTTAGTTAATTCAAAACAGAAAGTTGAGGTTTGTGTTTCCTTAAACTGTTAATAACCGTTTAGGTTCTGTAGCCTGTATAAACTCCCTATTGTTCTGTGATAGTTGAAGTAAAGTTCTTCATTTGTGATAACTGCAGGCTTTCAGGATTTATCATGACCTTATTACTCTAAATCAGTCACCCAGCTTCAGCTATGTGGCTGTACATTTTCAACAGCAATCTGCAAGCCAACTTTCAAATGCCTATAGTTTGCTCATTAGAACTTAGTTTTCTAGTATGTTAGAAATTTGAATTAGAATGAACTAAAATTAGTATTTCAGTTCCTTAGTTGCATTAGCTACATTTCAAGTGCTCAAAATGACTTCTGTATTAGACAGCATAAAGAATATTTCCATTATTTCAGGAAGTTTTGGATAGCGTTGTGTTAGAAAGCTTTTCAACTTGAAAATTAACTTCAGAAATTAAAAAAAAAAGTATTTCCTTTTAATTCTTTTTATAGAAAAGGGATTGGAAACTTTGTGGAATATATTTTTCCAACTGATATCAGATATGTTGCAGCGTAAAAGACATGTTTATATTGACAGAATGGAACAAATTGTTATTTGTAATGATATATGTCACATTTGTTTCCTAGAAAGGTACTGAATTGCACTTGAATGAAAGAATTTTTTAAATCGTTTATTGTCAAGTCATGTCCGACTCTTTTGCGACCCCATGGATTGTGGCCTACAGGCTCCTCTGTCCATGGGATTTTCCAGGCAAGAATACTGGAGTGGGTTGTCATTTCCTTCTCCAGGGGATCTTCCCTACCCAAGGAAATTGCCTGGTAGCTGAGTTGGTAAAGAATCTGCCTGCAGTGCAGGAGACCCAGGTTCACTCCCTAGGTTGGGAAGATCCCATTTTATGTAAAGTAGGAGCTATTAAAAAAAATCATGCTCCAGTCATATAATAATATAATAAAGTGTAAAGTATCTCAAGTGTTTGTGATTCCTGAAAAAAATACACTTTAGCAGTCATGAAGCTTTTTATTTTAGTCATGAATTTCTGTTCTGAAAGCGGTATGAATAGAATTGTAGACATCCTTTTATGCATTTTGTATTCATTATTATTTTAATGGCTTAGGAAACTCAAGACATATTTGGCCATTGCTGTAAAACCTCTCTTTTGTTTATAGTTTTAAAAGTTGCCTTAAATCCTATCATTAGTTTAAGAAGGATTGTATAGACATGTCCCCAAATACCTTTTGCTCCAGTGAATAAAACTTTAACATGCTGTTGCTAGGAATTTGAGTACATGTCCTGGAATAAGTGTCTTTTCCATTCCTATTTAACAAAATGAGAAGAAAAAGAATTATTTTATTCATATCAGTGATTTTAAAATACTAATTTTGCCATGTATTTTGTACTCTGTTTTTGTCACAGGATTGGATTACATTTATTGGTATCAATGATCTTTCACAGTCATCTTGAAAGGTGATGAGTCTATTTGATTTTATTTGCTTAAATAGTCACCGGTGTGGGATGTTTCTTCCTGTCTTTTCGGCTAAATTCCAACTTGTTGTCTCTACTATACTTATACTTTTTCAATAAAGTTATTCATTAGTTATAGCCAGTTCTTATGACTCTCTGTTTCTTTTAAAGTTCATTTGAGGGATTCAGAAGTAATTTTATGTTTATTGGCTCTTGGGTCCTTGTCTTTTGAGGCATTTGTGTTGACTTTTTTTTGTGTCTGCATACTTTAAGGAGTACCTCCCGATTCCAATACTTTTCACTTCATCATACTCTTTGAATATTATTTTCAGAAATAGATTTATTAATTGAGCTTGTTTTAAAGAGAATAGATGGTAGTTTATATCAGTTCCCCAAGGTTATTTTTTTAAACACGATTTTACTCTTTTATGTGGCTCTTAGAAAGTATCCTATTTGATAGGAATCTGTTTTAGCAGAAAACATAGAATAAGTAATCTTGCTTTATAGTTTTTCCTGATGAGAGTCATATTATTGCTTATTATTATTGATTTCAACTCACCTAGTAAGTAAATGAATCAAAGTATCTCTATTAGTACGTTGTTTTAGGGAGCTAACCTAGAATGGTCTATTTTTCAGTATTCTGCAGTGCTCTTAAAGTTGTTAGACTCAACTCTTTTTTTCCCCTTTAGTTAGTTAGTTAGTTCAATCGCTCAGTCATGTCCAACTCTTTGCGACCCCATGAATCGCAGCACACCAGGCCTCCCTGTCCATCACCAACTCCCGGAGTTCACTCAGACTCACGTCATCGAGTCAGTGATGCCATCCATCCATCTCATCCTCTTATCATTCCCTTCTCCTCCTGCCCCTAATCCCTCCCAGCATCAGAGTCTTTTCCAATGAGTCAACTCTTCGCATGAGGTGGCCAGAGTACTGGAGTTTCAGCTTCAGCATCATTCCCTCCAAAGAAATCCCAGGGCTGATCTCCTTTAGAATGGACTGGTTGGATCTCCTTGCAGTCCAAGGGACTCTCTCAAGAGTCTTCTCCAACACTACAGTTCAAAACCATCAATTTTTCGGTGCTCAGCTTTCTTCACAGTCCCAACTCTCACATCCATACATGACCACTGGAAAAACCACAGCCTTGACTAGACGGACCTTTGTTGGCAAAGTAATGTCTCTGCTTTTCAATATGCTATCTAGGTTGGTCATAACTTTTCTTTCAAGGAGTAAGTGTCTTTTAATTTCATGGCTGCAGTCACCATCTGCAGTGATTTTGGAGCCCAAAAAAATAAAGTCTGACACTGTTTCCACTGTTTCCCCATCTATTTCCCATGATGTGATGGGACCAGATGCCATGATCTTTGTTATCTGAATGTTGAGCTTTAAGCCAACTTTTTCACTCTCCGCTTTCACTTTCATCAAGAGGCTTTTGAGTTCCTCTTCATTTTCTGCCATGAGGGTGGTGTCATCTGCATATCTGAGGTGATTGATATTTCTCCCGGCAATATTGATTCTAGCTTGTGTTTCTTCCAGTCCAGCGTTTCTCATGATGTACTCTGCAAAGAAGTTAAATAAACAAGGTGACAGTATACAGCCTTGATGTACTCCTTTTCCTATTTGGAACCAGTCTGTTGTTCCACGTCCAGTTCTAACTGTTGCTTCCTGACCTGCATATAGGTTTCTCAAGAGGCAGGTCAGGTGGTCTGGTATTCCCATCTCTTTCAGAATTTTCCACAGTTTGTTGTGATCCACACAGTCACAGGCTTTGGCATAGTCAATAAAGCAGAAATAGATGTTTTTCTGGAACTCTCTTGCCTTTTTGATGATTCAGCAGATGTTGGCAATTTGATCTCTGGTTCCTCTGTCTTTTCTAAAACCAGCATAGAGGAGAACAAAAAAAAGTAAAAGTTCCTTGTTTTCTACTCTAATTCCAAAGAGATAACTGCTAATACTGATATCCTGAAAATTTTAAATTTATAGAGAAACATTCAGAATGTGTCTTTATTTCTATATGTGTTTTGTAAATATGTATCTTATGAAAATATACATATATTTTGTTTTACACAAATTAGGTAATGTTATTTTTGTATATTTTTGAAGTCTGCATTATTCATTTAATAATATTTTGTAGAAATTTCCATGTTATTACATCTAAAGCTTGCTTTTTTATTCTAATGAATTATTAAATGATGTGTCTTGTTTTATTTTTTCACTCCCCTATTGATGAATGTTTATGTTATTGCTAGATTTGTTTGAATGAAATAATGATGAAAGGATCATGCTTGTATATATAGATATCCATATGATACAAGCATGTTTCTTGTGTCTGTCTATATATCTGCATATTTGTAATGTTTTTTCTCTAGGTGTATATCTTTTTATTGAAATACAGCATTTATCCAGAAAAGTGCACAAATTGATAGTGATGAATTTCCTCAAAAGTGACATACATGTGTAATTACTGCCCTGATTAAGACATAGAACATTATCAGCATTCCAGAGGCCCTCCTCTGTGTCCCTTTTAGTCACAACACTCCTCTACTTCCTAAAGATAACTGCTTCCTATCAGAACACTTTTATCAGTTAGTTAGCTTTCCCTGACTCTTGAATTCTGTACTATCTAATATTTGATTTCCTTTGCATTTTTATGAGATATATCCATCCATGTTATTGTATGTAGTAGTAGTTTATTCTCGTTTCTGTGTAATTGTCAGTAGTGTGAATATATTAAAATTTATTCTTTGTAGCATAATAGGCATCTTGTTTCATGATGTTGATTGTTCTGAAAAGTGCTGCTGCAAATCGGTTTTGGAGGGGATGGTCAGGTGACATGCTTCGTGGCTTGCAGGATCTTAGTTACCTGACCAGGGATTAAACCTGGGCCCTGGCAGTGAAAGCACTGAGTCCTAGCCCCTGGATTGCTGAGGAGCTTCCTGCTGCAGATATTCTTTGATGTGTCTTTGGTGCGTGTGCACACTAATTTCTGTTGGCTATATCCTGGAGTTTGCTGGGTATGCGTATGGTCCGCTATAGGAGTTACTATCCAGAAGTTTTTCTCAGTGGATTTGCCAGTTTATGCTAATTGTTCTCTATCCATGATATTTGGCATTGTCAGTACTGTAATTTTAACTATCCTGGTGGGTTGGTGGTAGTATTTCAGCGTGGGTTGTTTTTTTTTTTTTCCAGTTTGCATTTCACTGATAACTAATGTGAGTGCCTTTCATGTTTACTGACAATTTGGATATTATTTTTTTGTAAGGTGCATGTTCATCTTTTGCTCTTTTTTCTATTAGGGTGTTCCTTTCTCTTACAGATTTGTGGTAATTCTTTTATATTTGTTGGATATATATGTATCAACTATCTTTTCTATGCTTCTACTATGACTTGCCTTTTTACTCTTTTCATGAACAGAAGTCAGTGTTAACGAAGTTCAGTTTGTGTCTTTTCCTTTTGGTGTCTCGTGTGTCCTGTTTAAGAGTTCTTTGCCTGCCCCAAGGGTGTGATGATATTTTCCTTTGTTAACTTCTGGAAACTTTATAGTTTTCCTTTCCCATTTAGATCAGTAGCCTGTTTGGAATTGAATTTTGCTGATGATGTGAAATAGGGGGTCACGATTTACTTGATGACTTTTGCTTTTTTCCCCAACTCACCCATAGAAATTTTTTCACTTTCATTTTGCTGGCTTAATATTTCAATTCTTACAATAAGTTAGTATATTAAGATAATAATGAATAGATTTTTCTTTGATTAATCCTAAGAATTTGTACTAAGATTGGACTTAATGTCTTTTTAGGATTATAAAATAATATGTTGTTTGTTAAGAAAATGTAGAAGTTTGAAAGCTAAACTATCACAACGTTGTTAATCAGCTATACTCCAATACTAAATGCTTTTGGTATTAAAAAAAAATAAAAATTAAATTAAAAAATTCACTGATGTATCTGAGCAACTGATAGATGTGTATAAGAGACAGGTATTTGTGTTTGTGTAAAATTGTAAAAGTATATTTATCCGTATTATTAATATCATTTAATCTTAAACCATGAGCATCTCAATATATTATTAAAATTATTCAAAAGTAAGATTTCTCGTTCCTGTATATCATACAGCTATACTGTAATTTATCTCGCTATTTCTTTTCTGTGTATTAGACTGTTTGCACTTTATTTACAGTTGTAAATGTTATTGTGATATTATATGTAGATAGTGTTGTCATATGAGATTATTTCTTCTGTATAGATTTCCTAAAACTCTTGATATATACTGCCTAATTTATAGTCCACAAATGTTGATCGATTTATTCTCCCTCTTGTAGTGTATGAGATTCCCAACTTAATTCCTTTAAAAATGATCTAGAATAGGAAATATGAAATATAATTTCCAGATTTGTGTGTGATACTAAGAAAAAGAGAAATGACTTGATTTGGGAGTGGAGAAGAAAATTAAAAGATGTCTCTATAGTCGAGAGACTGGGTTGCTGAAAGGCAGGGGGAAGAAAAAAGAAGTAAGGAATTTAGAAGGAGGTTCTGATGTGAAAAAAGATTTTATTTTTAGCAATATTGTTTTAGATAATAGCATGTATTAAGTTGAGATGCTCTCTAGAAATTGGTAACCTTCCATGTATCTAAGCAATTACATATCTGCAGTTGTATAATAATAATTACTTAGAATTTATAGTTTTTGTATAATTTCATTGGATTTTCTGATGTGTATAAACTGGATATTATTACTGTCACTACTTAACAGGTGAAGAAATGATTATGATAGTGAAAGTGAAGTTGCTCAGTCGTGTCCAACTCTTTGCAACCCCATGGACCATAGCCTACCAGGATCTTTCATCCTTGGGATTTTCCAGGCAAGAGTCCTGGAGTTGGTTACCATTTCCTTCTCCAGGGCATCTTCCCAACCCAAGAATCGAACCTGAGTCTCCTGCATTGTAGGCAGATGCTTTACCATCTGAGCCACTAGGGAAGTCATGATAATGAATGGCATCGAAAATCGACTATAATGCTATATGCCATAGTTGATGATTTACATATATAATCCCCTTAACTCTGCAGAGATTCTGTGAGAGTTATTCCCTCCATTTATGGGTGAAGAAAGTTATGGATGACTGAATTCTAGTTGTTGAGCTTGACACTGCTAGTATCACTCTTTGGGAATAGATTGTATTTCTGACACTGCTAGTATTATTCTTTGGGATTAGATTTTGTTTCTTTTAACTCCCAACCTGTGCTTTTTTTGTTTTTCCATACTACTTTTGGAAGCCAAGTTCACCCAGTAATAATTGGAAGAGGTAGGATAGAAATTCAGGTCTTATGCTTTATCTAAATATTGTTGACATTTTGTCTACTTTGTTATTTTTTAAGTTATTTATTAAGTTATATTTAAGTTATTTCCTTTCTCTAGAACCACTAGAAATTCTTTCTATATTCTGGAAGCAACCAAACTGTAGTTTGTATAAGGGAAAATGAAGTGTGTTTGTGCAAAAATCACAAACATGTTTGATTTATTTGTTTAAAATGTTTGATTTATAAAGAAGCAGTTATAGTAATGGAAATAGCACTGAACTAAGAGATATAAAATCCTGGTTTAAGTACTCGTGTTGACATCTAGTTCCAGTGATAGCCTGGGTAAGACACTTGCCTCTGTGATATTTTAGTTTCTTCATTGGTAATGCGAGGATAAAAAAATAATTCACAGATTACAGTAATTAGGGTCTCTGTTGCTGGATTTGGAAGACTTGAGTGTAAGTTTTTGTTTCCCTTCTTAGACAAATAACCTTTCTCAGCCTTAGATTTCTTATTTGTAAAATGGGATGAAAATACTTACCTCATAGTCGTCCTGTAGGATTAAATACAATAGATTATACAGGATAGAGACCACGTGCACCCCCTTCCTTCCCTGCATGCCTTCCAAGCATTGTATCCATAGCACCTAGAAGAGTGTCTGGCACATAGTAAATATTAGATATGCTGAGGAGGAATCACAAATTTGTAGAACACTATATAGATGCTGTTTTTTGTTTAATTGTAGTAGATTTACAATGTGTTGATTTCTGGTTTACAGAAAAGTGACTCAATTATATATTTGTGTGCATGTATATATATATCTGTACACATATTATTTTCCATTATGGTTTATAACAGGATTTTGAATATAATTCTCTGTGCTATACTGTAGGATCTTGTTTATTTTATAGATAATAGTTTGTATCTGCTAATCGGAAAGTCCTAATTTATCCCTCCTCCACAACCTTTCTCCTTTGATAACCATAAATGTGTTTTCTGTGTCTGTGAGTCTGTCTCATAGATTCATTTGTGTCGTACTTTAGACTCCATGTTATCAGTGATATCATATGATACTTGCCTTCCTCTTTCTGACTTACCTCACTTAGTATGATATTCTCTAGGTCCATCTGTGTTGCTGCAGATAGCATTGGTTTATTCTTTTTTATGACTGAGTAGTATCCATGGAGAAGGAAATGGCAGCCCACTCCAGTGTTCTTGCCTGTATAATCCCAGGGAGGGGGGAGCCTGGTGGGCTGCCGTCTATGGGGTCACACAGAGTCAGACATGACTGAAGCGACTTAGCAGCAGCAGCAGCAGCAGCAGTATTCCACACTTTGAGTCTCCACTGTTCCATGACAACTCAGTCTTTCCTTATCTTTTATGACCTTGATAGTTGATGGGTATTGGTTATTTTGTAGAATGACTTTTAATTTGAGTCTTTCTGATGTATTCTTATGATTAGATTGGTGCTTTTATTTTTTGACAAATCCCACAGAAGTGTTGTGCTCGTTTCAGAGCATCATATCAGGGATTATAAAATGTGGAGATATGTCTTATTATTGGTGTTATTACATTCTCTGTGCTTTGGTAAGGTGATAAATGCCAGTTTTCCCCATTTTAAAGTCACTTTTTTCTCTTTTGTAATTGGCAAATATCTTGTAGGAAATATGGAATAGTTTGAGTCTGTTTAAATATCCTGTTTCTACTCACATTTTTACCTACCTATGTAAGCATCCATTAATAACTACCATCCACTGTAGTTATTAATGTGGTGTTTACCTAAATGTGATTTTGTATTTTCTTCATTTCTTCTATATTTACGTTAATTGTAGCTGTCCGTTCCCTCCATTAAAAAAAATTCCATTTATATCAGAATGGACGTTTGTTTTATTCTTTGCATTATAATCTGATACTGCCATTAATTTTTTTCTCACATTGTTTCAGCTTGCCCATTAGGAACTCTTTCAGACAAGCTCTTGTGTCCTTTTGACATGCACTCTAGTTTCTGGCACCACAAAATGTTCCAAGGTCATCTTATATATAGTTCTCCTTGCCTTTTGAAATCAGTCACTTCTCCAAGGAACTCCAGTTCCTTTTGTTTGGATAATGGTAGTTAGAAACTAAGTTTTAGATGCTAGGTGTGTTTCATTGCTTCTTAGTGATCTTAGCACACAGAGTTAGGCATGATGTGTGTGTCTGCTAATTGACAAATGCACACACATCTATACTAATTTATGTTGGTTGGGCCGAGACATCTGTTTTGAGTGAGACTGAATGGAGACAAGGGAGGGAATGCAAAATATAGTTTAAGATGTATCTAGATCAGTGGCTCTCAAAATTTCTGGCCTTGGAACCCCTTTGCTCTTAAAAATTTTGAAACTCTTGCTTCTGTTGGTTATGTATGTTGATATTTACGGTTTTATAAATTAAAACAATTAAAAATTTTATTTTTATAAATAAATCACATTACATGTTAACACATAGCATATTTTTTAGTAAAATATAACTTTTCTAAAATAAAGAATTCTGTGAGAATTTGTTTTAAAATTTTGCAGTCTGTTTATTGTCTGGCTTATCTCATATTTGCTAATATATTTAGTCTGTGGTGACATAACATGTTAGCTTCTGAATACTGCTGCTATATACTCCTAAGAGGAGAGTGGGGAAAAAAAACAACCTGTGTATTATAGTGAAAGTGTTTTTTCTCTCATGGACCATCCATGAGAAAGAGTGTCAGGGATTTTCTAGAGTCCCTGGACCACACTTTGAAAACTTTGATAGAGATTTACTAAAACTCTTAGAAAATAAAGGTATGTATATAGTAGAAGGATGGATCCAGAAGAACATCTGTGAGGTACAGGGAAGAACTTGAACCATGAAGATACAGAAGTGAAAAGAATAGAATTTCTGGGTAAGGTAGGGATTGTCAGCACTATTTCAGGTAAGATAACTTGGTTTGATCACTTGTTCCAGTTCATCTTATAGTTACTAAATTGTAAGTTGCAGATATAGCAACCAAAATATAAATTTTTAATGAGAAATATTATAGAGGAGTAGATCAGAATGTTTGTTGCGAACTATGGGTCCCTGAATCTTTTCAAAATCAAAAGATGGTTATGGACTTTCTCGAGCCCTGACAAATGTAGCTCGTATCAGAAGCTGACATGCTGTCAGGTCAGGCAGAAAGGGAGGGTTGTGGTTTATGGTTCACATCAAGGCCTGTCCATCAGTGTGCTGCTTCTCCTTCCTGCCCTATTATGTGGCTTGGTGAGCTTGGAATTAGAAATCTTCCTGTGGACTGGTTAAATCTGTTATTTCCAAAACCATCCTGGAAATAAACACATGCATGCATGTACATAAGGATATATTCTTGGTGTTAAATTTCTTTTCCTGGACTCCATGAGTACTTTCAGATATTGCTAACATCATTTCATTTCAGTTCAGTTGCTCAGTCGTGTCCAACTCTTTGCAACCCCATGAACCACAGCACGCCAGGCCTCCTTGTCCATCGCCAACTCCCGGAGTCCACCCAGACCCATGTCCATTGAGTTGATGATGCCATCCAGCCATCTCATCCTCTGTCGTCCCCTTTTCCTCTTGCCCTCAATCTTTCCCACTATTAGGGCCTTTGCCAATGAGTCAGCTCTTCACACCAGGTGGCCAAAGATTGGAGTTTCAGCTTTAACATCAGTCCTTCCAATGAACACTCAGGACTATCTCCTTTAGGATGGACTGGTTGGATTTCCTTGCAGTCCAAGGGACTCTCAAGAGTCTTCTCCAACACCACAGTTCAAAAGCATCAATTCTTTGGCACTCAGCTTTCTTTATAGTCCAACTCTCACATCCATACATGACCACTGGAAAAACCATAGCCTTGACTAGACGGACCTTTTTGGTAAAGTAATGTCTCTCCTTTTTAATATGCTGTCTAGGTGGGTCATAACTTTCCTTCCAAGGAGTAAGCGTCTTTTAATTTCACGGCTGCAGTCACCATCTGCAGTGATTTTGGAGCCCAGAAAAATCAGTATATTTACAGTACAGTTAACTGTTTTATATCTTTCTCTTTACATTTAAACACTTTATTGTACTGTGGTCACTTTGATTCTATTTGTTTCCTAGGCAGTATTTTGGAACAGTTTCTTTCTAGTGATAGTTAAACACATTCTTTTTATATGACTGTGTACTGTTTTTACTCTCAGAATAACCATTTCTCTAAGTTTGGTGGCAATTATTTATATATTATATACTTACTTCAGATTGTTCTTTCAAATAGTTTGGCCGTAAGAAAATGGAAGTTGTTGGAAATATTTTGGTCCACAAGAAATTATTTTATGGGGGTAAATTTAAGTGTACTTATAGGCAAAGAAGTAGTTGATGAAGTAAGAGAGATTATTTTAGACAGTGAAGATGCAGAGCCTGAAAGATGGGTAGTAGTGGAATCAGCAGCCCAGAGTATAGAGGAAAGCACAAAGATGCTTTCTTTTTTCTTAAACAGGGGTGGGAAGATGATTGAGAATACCTAAAAGTGAAGTTAAAAATTGAAGGGAACATATGGCTTCAGAGAGATGGTAAGGACAGATACTTCTGCCAAGTGACCTAGGTCTTTACTGTGAAGGAGATCATGCAGAATCATGAAAGCTGAGCTGGGGAAGAGTATAATTGATAGTAAGGGCAGTAAGGAGCTCTTGTATATTCCTCACTGGGGAAATGGCAAGAAAGCAGTCTTATGTTAATTTATTTGTGGAAGTCAGCACGCCAGGCCTCCTTGTCCATCGCCAACTCCCGGAGTCCACCCAGACCCATGTCCATTGAGTTGATGATGCCATCCAGCCATCTCATCCTCTGTCGTCCCCTTTTCCTCTTGCCCTCAATCTTTCCCACTATTAGGGCCTTTGCCAATGAGTCAGCTCTTCACACCAGGTGGCCAAAGATTGGAGTTTCAGCTTTAACATCAGTCCTTCCAATGAACACTCAGGACTATCTCCTTTAGGATGGACTGGTTGGATTTCCTTGCAGTCCAAGGGACTCTCAAGAGTCTTCTCCAACACCACAGTTCAAAAGCATCAATTCTTTGGCACTCAGCTTTCTTTATAGTCCAACTCTCACATCCATACATGACCACTGGAAAAACCATAGCCTTGACTAGACGGACCTTTTTGGTAAAGTAATGTCTCTCCTTTTTAATATGCTGTCTAGGTGGGTCATAACTTTCCTTCCAAGGAGTAAGCGTCTTTTAATTTCACGGCTGCAGTCACCATCTGCAGTGATTTTGGAGCCCAGAAAAATCAGTATATTTACAGTACAGTTAACTGTTTTATATCTTTCTCTTTACATTTAAACACTTTATTGTACTGTGGTCACTTTGATTCTATTTGTTTCCTAGGCAGTATTTTGGAACAGTTTCTTTCTAGTGATAGTTAAACACATTCTTTTTATATGACTGTGTACTGTTTTTACTCTCAGAATAACCATTTCTCTAAGTTTGGTGGCAATTATTTATATATTATATACTTACTTCAGATTGTTCTTTCAAATAGTTTGGCCGTAAGAAAATGGAAGTTGTTGGAAATATTTTGGTCCACAAGAAATTATTTTATGGGGGTAAATTTAAGTGTACTTATAGGCAAAGAAGTAGTTGATGAAGTAAGAGAGATTATTTTAGACAGTGAAGATGCAGAGCCTGAAAGATGGGTAGTAGTGGAATCAGCAGCCCAGAGTATAGAGGAAAGCACAAAGATGCTTTCTTTTTTCTTAAACAGGGGTGGGAAGATGATTGAGAATACCTAAAAGTGAAGTTAAAAATTGAAGGGAACATATGGCTTCAGAGAGATGGTAAGGACAGATACTTCTGCCAAGTGACCTAGGTCTTTACTGTGAAGGAGATCATGCAGAATCATGAAAGCTGAGCTGGGGAAGAGTATAATTGATAGTAAGGGCAGTAAGGAGCTCTTGTATATTCCTCACTGGGGAAATGGCAAGAAAGCAGTCTTATGTTAATTTATTTGTGGAAGAATACATTGGTAGATTATAATGGTATAAAGCTTGAAATAGATATGGACGTAGGTTATTAAGAATAAAGAGTAAGAAGAGTCAAATGATTGTAAGTAGTGTTATTAGTTTTTTTTTTTCTTTCTTTTTTTCAAGTCAGGAAAACTTCCCATCTTCATTTTAAGATCTTTGGAAAGATTTTAGAGTGTGTTCTTTGTATCTAGTATTTTGCTCTGTACAGTGTTAGAATCTCAGTAAATTTAAGTTTTCATTGTATTACTTTAAACTGACTCAATTTAGCACTTAGTAGCTATTGAATAAGTAAGTGAAAGCTGTTATGAGAAATATCAAAGAAGAATATCTTCCTTTTAGATACCAAGATAAGATACAGGCGCATGAAACAGAAAAATAGAAAAGTGAGATAGTTTATGTTTAGGTCAGACATGATATAAGTCTTGAAAAAGAATCATTCTGGATTCTGGGCATGAATTACTAGTGATTATAATCAAGAGAAAGATTTTTATTTTTTTCAATATAGAAGGGCCTCCTTATGTTTAAAGGTGGGAGAATAAAGAGAGAACAATAAAAAATGAGGAATACTTCAGTATAATTAATATATATATATATATAATAAAAACTTGCAAGAATGAACCAGCTTGGGAAGTGGCAAGGGGTGAGGAAGCATGGGCTCTGCCTCTTGAAAGGGTGTTGGGGTAGAAGTTAGATGAATGCATAAAGTAAGTATGACACAGGATGGTTATTCCTGATAGCCTCCTTTGTCTTGAAAGTGGGAGGCCCATATGGAGCTTTGATAAGTGGATGAGCAGGAGTTTCAGGTGGAGAAATGTCTGGGTTTAGTAAAGTCTTAAGAAGGAAGTATGAGTAGGGTGATTAACAGTGTTGATGGCGTTTTCTGATTTGGTAGTGAGCAAAGCATTGACATTCAGATTCTCAGATGTAGGCAGAAGGTTGCACATGGGACTAGGTGAAATGGTAAAGATTAAGCCATGGGGAGAAACGAGAGCTTTGTTTTTTAATCTGACATATTTCCTAGCCTATTGATTTTCTTGATGTTTTAATGAGTACATTTCAAAAGATCCAACAAATAAGTTTTTTTTTTCCCCAAAAAATCACACATCTGCAGATACCTGCTTTGATTAATTATACTTTGGTTTATTTTAGGTGAAAAGTAACACTGAGAACTTGATTATTGTTTAAAGATATTTCTCAAGGAAGAAGTAGGAAACTTAGAGATGAGTTTTGTCTCTTTTGCCATGCTTAAAAAGGTTTTGTGTCTTTATAGATTATTGTAGTCTTCCTTGGGCCAATGAAGATTTGTTTTCCCAGGCTTTTTGCACCTCATTCTTGCTAGCTGCCTTGTCATTTTCATACCTGTCTCTCTCTCTTTGTGGATTTACCAGTATCTTTTCTAAGTACCCTAAACTGGACCATATACTTTAGTATGTGGTTGTATTATATGTAGAGATTACCTTATTTCATTCATGAGTGATAAGCCTATTCTAAAACTGTAGCTTTTGTGTACTTATTAGCATTCACAGTGCTTTGATTCATTGATACTTCTAAGTTTGGTTCTATACTTTCATAATGTTAGAAGTGTACCTTACATTTGTCAGTGCTAGTACCAATATCATCACTCTCCATATATGTAGAAATAGCTAAAAGGTTCAGATGTATGTATTAATCTTTTTCACTATTGCACATAAAGGCTCTTCCTTGGTTTAAATAGCTGCTAATGGCAGAACTTATTTGTGAATCTATCTTACATTCTACCTGACACTTCTGCTAAAAAGTGTTATTCTTTCTTATTGCTGCATTCTGTATTTTCATGGTTTCTTTGTAATTTATCAGCCAACAGAGATGTTTGGAACTACTTTATGGTGCCCTTGCAACATAAGAGAGAGCAGTTCAACAGCTGCTTAGTCTGTTGTTGCTTCTCCTTGTCTCACACCCAGCCTCAGTAGCTGTGTTTCAGTAAATATCACTTCAGAGATGGTAACGTGTGTATTATGAAGCCTTGTTGGAGGTGACGTTATTCTATTTTATATTTCAAATAATTACACTAAAGGAAGCCACAAGAGTGGTCACTAGTACTGTTCTCTAAGCTGATAGAATTATTAGCTAAATAATCGTTTATAGGCATGTTTTTATGCCTAAATTCTCCTTGATTTACAGTTCTCATGCTGCCCATATTTCAGAAATTTATGCAAACTTCCAGTTCTGTATTTTGTCAGTTTGAAATCCCTAACTTATGTTGCATTTCCTTCATGAACCCTTCTACACAGCTATGTCTTCTAACTTTAAACTATAAATCTGTAAGATGTTTATAACTTTTAGCACCCCCTTTTTAAGTGTATTTTTTTAAAATATAGCCATTAACACATTGTACTTCCTGGAGTGTTATCAAGTTGTTTTTTTTTTTTATCAAGATTTTTTTTAAAGGTTATAAACAACAGAAATTTATTTCTCACAGTTCTGAAGGCTGGAAGTTTATGATCAGGGTGCGAGCATGGTTGGGTGAGCGTCCCCTTCCAGGTTTCAAACTTCTCGTTGTGTTCTTCTGGTTGAAGAGTCAAAGATTTTAAATGTATTTCAGAACCCGATGAGTTGAAAGTTTCTTAGTTTTAATGTATGTGTGTTTTCATTTCAAGGATAGTTTGAAAATGTAGTGGTAAGGAGTGGGGGTCTGTGTACCATCCGTTCTGATGAGCGTTGATACTACCATCACTCCACATATTAGGACTTATCTTCACATCTGTGAGAACTGAGATCTAAAGATGAGATAACGTTTTGACATCTTAATGCTTGTACTATTTCTTTGCTTATTATGTAGTTAGAATTGTCTTGTACATAGCTGTGGCCTAAAACCATATGTAATTCTGTAAATAGACATTTGGTGATGGTTTTTTTTAGAGCCTGGGAAAATACTGGTTAAGATATTGCCAAAAACATTGAACTTAAAGATAATTAAATTTTATTGTTAGATTATCATTCCATTTTTTGATGAAATTACCTTTTAGAATTTGTTGGTTTTTTTGTGATGTTTTGCCAGTTGACAAATTGACAAATTGAGACCCATCATGAATACTGGTCCCCTAGTATTTTACTGATTTTGGAATTTAACCTTTTTTTTATGCTTTTAACCTCAGTTTTCTTAAATATGGGAGTGAAATTGTATCCTTGCTTCTACTTTATTCTCCTAGGTCTTATTATTTTTTCCCAGGACAGCTTTAATCTTTTTTTTTCCAGATAAATTTTTATAAAATCCTAGTTTATGCCTTTAATTTATATACTGTTGATTCTTATGTCAATTACCTATTGAATTCTTCAACACACTATTTACTTGCACACACAAGTAATCTTTCTGGGAACATCTGTATGTAGATTTAGCAAAGAATTAAGCATGCAGTGGTTCTTGCAGTGGACTTTTTGCTTATTTCTAAAATTGGCTTTTTTTTTTTTAACAGATAAGTGTAAAGCAGGAAATTACTTTCACTGATGTATCTGAGCAACTGATGAGAGACAAAAAACAAATCAGAGAGCCAGTAGACTTACAGAAAAAGAAGAAACGGAAACAACGTTCTCCTGCAAAAGTAAGAGAATATTTTAAGGTGGTGGTCCCAAACTATTGCTTAGTCTTATAGGCAGGAACTTGGCTGGACCATAAGTCTCATGTGGTTTAGTGAAGTTGGACTCTTGCATCAGGAGTAAGGAAGAGATGCATGTCTGCATGGAGGTGGTGGGCCATTGCTTTAAAATTTCCACTTCCCTTTCACCTGTCTTTTTTTTTTTTCCAAATGAACTTTTCTTACCCCATATCTCTCTTTTCTTTAAAAACTGATAATATGCAGTGCCCTTGCTTCTCATTCATATCAGTCTTAATTATTTTAGTATTCCTGTTTCAGGAAAATTCAGTACCAATTTGTCATGAGAAAAAGGTTGTGCAATACCTGTGATATAGACTAGAATGTAAGCTCCATAAGAGCAGGGACTTCATTTTATTCACAGCTATATCCCCAGAGCATGGAATAGTAGGCCTAAGAGACTCTCAATAAATACTATGGGTGAATGAATGGCTTAGTAAATAAACAAGTGACCCATAAATACTATTAGGAATTGCCTGCCATTTTTTTCCTTTCATTACAGTAGTAGCTGACTGTATGTATCATTTTGATATTCCTAGGAAGTCTTGGAACTCTGTATAATTTACATCTTTTTACAGTTATTTTTCGTCTTTTGTTTTTTTAAAAAATACCTTATAACATGATCGTTTTTATTTTGAGGGCTACTTACTTTTGTATTTGTGATTTAAATCATCATCATTATTTATGCATTTTGTACACTTTTGGATATGTGGTGTGCTGTGGTTTGTACTGGCTTGCCAGAGCTGATTATAAAGTTTTCAGCAATTTTGCAAGCTGACTCTGAAACCACTGGTAATTTGAAATTAGCCACGGTGAGAATATTTATACTGTGGAAATCAGCATCCCTACTCTCTAACCCCTTAAAATGTTAAGCATTTACCAATATGCTGCTTTTGGGATATATATAAATATGGTTATTGCAGAAATTTTTGAAAAATATAGAGATGAAAATAACCCATTTATTCTTAGAGATAAATATTTCAGTTTTCTGCCATATTCCTTTTCTATTTTCAAATTTGTATAGGTTCATCGAATTTCCTGTTTGTAACTACAGTATGTAAGCTATTTTTAAAGTTATTAAAGGTTTTTACAAATAATTGCTGCATATGTATTATTTTGATATGTCATATTATATTCAGTGATTACTATGTTGTTGGAAAGTTGTTTTCTCTTTGCCTTCATTTTAAATCATGTTGCACTTGAAATATTTGTGTATACATTTTCATGTACTGCTAAATCAAAGGGTGTGAACTTTTTAAAAGGTTTCTTTAAAAATTAAATAAGTAAAATAAGCAAATAAACAAGCAAGCAAAATAAGTGAAGTTTTCTAATAATGTTACTCCTTCTAGAAATGTCCTATTAGTTACATTCCTACCTGAAGTGGACCTGAGATGTGTCTGTCCATACTCTCTCATAACCTTGAGTATGAAGCTTTGCTTCTTTTGTAACTTAAGATGAATGTCTCATTATAGTTTAAATTTTAATTTCTTTGGTTGTTGGTCATACTAAAACTTGTGGGTTTTTCATAATTATTGACATTTTATTTTTCATGTTTTGTGCAATCCCTTTATCTCCCTCCTCCCTGTTTCTTTCTTCCTTTTTTTTTCTCGGGGTTAGTGTTTTTCTCAGTGATAAATGATGCTTTAAAAATTTTACATTAATGAATAAATCAAGTTGTTTAAGGAAAATATTAATTTCTAAAATTGTGATAGTGGTTATGTTACTTTGTGTTCATTGCAAAATCTGTTTCAAATCTTTTTTAAAAAATTTATTTTTGTACTAAATCTTAGGTTATTATCTTCTTCAGGGGTGTTTAGAATTATGTCCTAAGTAATACAGATCATATTTTTACAGAGTTTAAATTTAGTTTTTGCTTATCTGATTTGAGATAAATCAGTTTATAATGTATTATAATACTCCTAAAGTCATTTATTTAATTATATATATATATTTATGTTGTTGCTGGATGAAAGAGGTTTGGCCTATTTTGAGTATATTGCATGTAAGAAGATGTTTTGGCCAGTCTTTTTAGAGCATTCTTAGGACAGTGAAATTACTGGAAATAATACATGGCAGACAGGGCTGTGAGAATAAAAAAAACAATAATTTTTATATTGTCCTGACCTATTACATGTGACAGGAGAGAGAATGGTTGTTGTCTGTTTTTAACCCTGGCCTTGCAGTGTCCAGATGAGTGGTTTGTGTCTGGATTCTCACAACTTTGAACTTGTGTTTAAAAATTCACACTTTAGATTTTTCATTAAAGTGACTCTCCCCTTTTTGTATGAAGAGAAGGAAAACCTTATCTTTTCTTAGAAATCATTGTTACTTGTTTTAAATTCCTTAAAAGCAGCTGTAAGTTTCTCAAATAATTGTAGTGTATTATGCTTAGAGGCTTCCCCAGTGGCTCAGCAATAAAGAATCTGCCTGTACCACAGGAACCACTGCAGGAGATGCAAGTTTGATCCCTGGGTCAGGAAGATCCCCTGGGTAAGCAAATGGCAATCCACACCAGTATTCTTCTCTGGATAATCCCATGGACAGAGGGCCCTGGTGGGCTATAGTCCACGGGGTCACAAGAGTTGGACATGACTTAGCAACCACAACAACAATGCCTAGAGGACTCTACTCTCCACCAACACTTTTCACAAATCTTGAATTTTTGCCATTATGAATATTTTGAGTATATGTCCCCATTATATGTTAGATTGAGCATCTGCACAGGAAATATAGATGAAGTTATCTTGCAGACTTTTAGTAAAAATTTTAGAGCTTATATATCCATATAGACCTGGCTCCCTTCCAGATAAGCTTTGTGGTGAGAAATACTGCAATATTATGTCATCTTTAGCTGCCATGAATACTGCACTATTATGTCATCTTTAGCTGCCATGAATTTAAGCCATGATCCTCTATCATATGGCAAAGCTTAGTCATCCTAAGGTAGAATTGATACTTGAAAATTGCCAGAATATATTTGGTAGCATGTCTAAAGAAGAGGGTTATCTTGGTCAAGTAATTTGATGCTGTCATGGAATAAGTTGTTTTATGAAAGTGAATTTTCTGCATAATAAAAACTTGTCCCCTTTAAATGTTTAAATTGAGTTTTATTTCAACCACCTTGTTAGAAATGTTTAATATAATGTTTTCTTTTAAAACATAGTACATTTGAACATAATTCAGCTTTTAATGATTTGGGGTTCATTAGAAAACATTAGAAAAAAATCCTATGTATCATAGTGAAACCCTCTGGGAGGACTGAGATGTTAGGTCCCCCCACCCCCACCCCCAACACACACCCACTGAGAAATCCTAACTGCTAAGTTTTTCAGTTTTAAGTTTTTGTGTTTTTTTTTTTTTGACTGCTTATAAGTGCTTCATCCTCTCATTCCTTAATGACATACTGTTCATTTTTACATTGCTAGATCTATGTGGCCACTTAACATCACCTTCCATTGACACTGTGTTTTTTTCCCCTTGTGGATTAGTACTGTAGAGAACTACAGTTATTAGAAATGTATGAAAAGTCTTAGTGTACTTAATTCAGTCTCAGTGCATTCATCTCACTGGTTCTCGTGGCTCTGCATTAGATCATCTGTAGGGCTTTTCCAGTTATAAATACTCAGGCCCCATCACCAGAGATTCTTATTCAGGGAGTTTCCATTTGTACTAAAAAGAGTCCACGATAATTGTAATTTACATTTAAGTTTGAGAATCTCAAGTCTTGATTTTGAAAGTTTTTGGATAAGGTATTGCCACCTGACTTTGCTATTGACTTGTTTTGTGAATTAAGTGAGAATGTTTTCCACCACAGAAGAGTTTTATGAGGATTGTTAACATCGATAAACTCTTAATCCTTTCAGTAAAGATGTAACAATACTATCTTAACCCAGTATTATATACATCTTTTAGGTCTTTTCAAACTCCTTAATAGTGCTAGAGCAGAGTGCTTTTTGGTTACCTACTTCTTATTCTGAAATATATATCCTTTTCATTCTCTAAGCAGTTAATTTGAGTGCCTCTTAATGTGCCAGGATCTCTTACAGGGTACTGAAGAAAGGAACTGGGTTCAGTTCTTTTTTTAAAAAAAAATTCTAAAGTGAGGAAAATTTAATTGAAAGGTGAGAAATAGAAATACTAGCTATTTGTCAGACTCTCTCCTGCATGCTAACTAGATTGTCGAAGGAGAGGCTTTAAGGTAAATAACTGATTGTAAGACTAGGGATGGAAGTATGAAATAGTACTTAAGAGAAAAACTGGAAAAGTGTAAGTATTTTATTTATTTAATTTCCCTAGGGAATTTTGAATTCTGGGTATATAATTTTTCCACAGAACCAAACTATAAATTTTAAAAATATTTGGATGTAAATCTTTCTTTAAAAAAAAATCATATACATCTTTGCCTGATATTTAGGAAATGTGAGAGAAAAAACCTTTTCTAAAGCTCTGGGTCATTTCTCCTGAACACGAGTTACATATACCATGCTTATGATATAGTGAATTTCATGTTCTTGCACTAGCAAAAACTTGCCATTTAGAAATGAAATTTGGTAATAAGTAAAACCAAGTACTGGGAAACAGTAAAAATCAGGGAGCATGAAAGAAAGTGACAGTGTGAACATGGAGTGTTAGTGATAACTAGGATGGTCAGAGATGTTGAGGGTAGGGATTGCTGTGGGCTACTTTGTTGTTTTGTTGTATGTCTTTGGAGTTGCACTTGTCTTCCATTTCTAGTTGGGTTTGGAGATTAAAGGGAATTTTAGAAGATCTCATTTTCCATTTGCAGTAAAATGTGATAGGTGAGAAATTTAGACTATTCCTCCAAATTGTTTTGCATTTTGGTGATTTATAAATCAGTTGATTAAGAATATATGGTTAAAACCTATAATTATTAGTTTAAAATATACTTTAATAATTTCAGTATAGAATGAGGGAAATCATGTCTGCCTTTTAAGAGAACAAAACTTTCTCACTGAGGGGTGTCAGGTTTTGGCTAATTGGTGGCAGTGATCCTTGAAGAGTCAAAAATCTCTGAATAGGCAGAGCTTAGTGCTTTGTTGGTTAAAAATTGGTATATTATTTAACATAGCAATTGCTACATATATGGATAGCTGGCAGGGTACAGATTTGTCTCAAAAAATGTATTTGCTAATGGACTGTGAGATTAAGAAAGCAGATTGAGGAATTCATTTGGTATTGAACTATTTTGCTGAAAAATTCTGTTTTAAACTTGTGAAATGGTTAAGAAAACAAGTATTTAGAGTATTGTTTAGACTCTTACCAGTTTCTTTACTCTTGATAAAGCCCAATTGCTTGATCTTTATAATGACCATATTTCTCCAAAAGTCGCAGTGACAGGAGTCAAGACAAATCATGTCTTGTCTTGCAGACACTTTAGGGTTTAAACTTGGAAATTTCAAATGCTTCAGTTGTAATAGTGTTCATATGCTGAAGGAAAAAGAAAAGCAAAAATATATTATGGTACTGTTAGGAAGTAAAATGGCTAATCTCTAAGGCAAATACACTTAATTGGTAGATCACATTTTACTAAAAGATCTGGAAAGGGTGTGGACAGGAAAAGAAATCAAGTCTATACCAAGGAAGATAATTTTACCTGTGTTAATGAGCCATTTCTCTTCCACTAAGAAACTTTGTTATTTACATACCCGTTCTTTACACACCTTTTTCTATGGTGCTGCTTAGTGAACTTGCAGAAACTTACGAATAGAAGCGGTAAGCTGTGAGCATGTTTGGTATGGGTAGTAGGTTGCCATTATCAATAGGCACTGAGTCTCACTATGTACAATTTGGGTATTGGGGTTATATTGGTGAATAAAACAGGCAAAATCTCAGTTATATGTGAAAACAGATTATAAGTTGGAAGAGCCAGTGGTGTTCTTTTATGGCAAGATAATTTTCTTCTGTGTCTTTTATACAAAGATGTGTGTTCTCCTGGCCTAAGAAAAGAAGAAAATAATATAAAATTCAATGTAACATGTCCACCAATTTGACTTTTTTTGTCATTGAACTTATGGTAGATTTTTTTTCAGTCTCCTTATTCACAAGTAAGTGTTTGCTCTTTCATCCATAAAATCCACCTTGAATTAAGGCTTGGAGTCCACAGTGAAAGGCAGTATTACCTCCAGTGAGAAAACAATGACCTAGAACTCCTTAACTCTTCATAAAAAGGCTTTGTACAGTCAAGGATTATATCCGTTTCACATTAGGTAACTTGGGCCAGATTTGCTCCTTCCAGAGCCTTTCCGTGTAGTTGCTATGCCACAGAAAGCTATTGAGCTGCCTTTTTTTGGGGGGAGGCGGGGGGGACTTGGATCTTATTTGTTATCAACATATGAGAAAAAAATACCTGGTGCTATCTTGTTTTTATTCTGTTTCGTATAAAATGTTTAACATCTTTTTGTTACTGGTTTTATATTAGGAATATTTTAAGTCATGTTTTAAAAGATTTTGTGTTTTTTTTTTTTTTGTCTTACACAGTGTTAACTTGAATATTATTTTGTGGCTTGGAGGGGTTGAAAAAATTTTAGACTGACCAGAGATGAAACTTTCCGTTCTCACTGACTCTTCAGGAAGCTGTGACACCCACTTGCATTCTCCTGCCAAATGTTTCCCTCTGTGACTTTGGTGCATAGACTTTGAAGCATTGTTGACCACTTTGGCAGTTTGCCCAGAACCCACATGCCCTGTATAATTAGCATAATAATTACCATTGATTTACGTACAGTATAGTCTGAAATGTGTTCCTGAATTTAAACTAAAAAAATATTTTTAAACTAAAGCCGTTTTTCCTTACCTAGTCCCTCTGAGTTGTGGGACGGGGGTCGTAGCTGTGTGTCAATCTCCACAGGCCTCTGCATTTCTTAAGATGCCTGTTAGATGTCTGTATTCTGTGTGTGACACAGGTTCTTGGCTTCTGCTCTCTGTGCTCCCGCCTCCACTCCTGTTCCCTTCTTACTTGCCATATTCCTCCTGATTTTACCTCCTCGTTTTCTTTGTTTCTTATATTCACATCATGTTTTGTCATCTTTCTTCTCTCCTCTATAATGAAAAAAGGGATTGTTTGTTATTTTCACTCTACCCCGTGGCTGGTGAGAGAGGCAGTTTAAATGTTGTATGTTGAGCAAATGGTTGTTAAACTGGAAGACATGAACCCCAAAAGTGAACTTCTCTCTGGCCTTATTTAGACCTTGCCCAAGATACTGTCAGCCTCAAGAAGCACAGGCAGATAACGTTGATGTCTTTGTCACCTGCCTTCCTTCCCCCATAACCCTCTAATTTATTAAAGAATATGCTTAACAATAGTTTGGTAGTCCTAGAATAACCTTAGAGGTCCTTAACAGAACCATTCTGACTCCAAATCATATTCTAGGATGACTTAAAACAGTTTTCCTTTTTACTTAAGAAAAAAAGAAAAAGGAAAATGTAATAGGTAAGCATTTGTATGGTTCAGAAAAATACTTAAAAGTATGTTTAGTGTAAAGTCTCTCTCCTACCATATCTTCTGCCAAGTTCCTCAGCCATGACGACCAAAGTTATATACATTTATGTACATCCTTCTCAAATAGCTTTTATGCATATGCAAATGAATATATATTGCTGTATGTATTATCTTATTTTCAAACTTAAAATTATATACTAGATTCTAAACCCTGCTTTTTTTTTTTTTTACTTAAGAATAAATCCTGGAGCTCTTTCTATATAAGTATATAAAGAGCTTTCTCATTTTATTTCACAACCACGTAATATTAAGTTGTATTCATTTTTCATGATTTAACCATTCCTATCTGCTTGATGTTTATACCACGTCTAGAACATAAGACTTGTACTGCATATGTAATATTTTAAAATTGAAAATAAAGCTATACTCATCCTAATAGAGAACACTTAGGGACTCTGTTAGACATCAGCTTTGGAGAGGAGACGACACAATGCTGAAATTTTACTTAACCAGCTTCCAGGGTTTTATTAGTAATTTTTACCAACTCTGAGTCACATTGTACTTTCTTCAAATAATGATAAAAATTATTCCAATAGCCCTCTCAAGATTATATAGGAAAAAAATACTTCATAATCTCTGGTGACCATGTTTGCATTAAAAGGCATTATCTTTTTTATAATTAGTATTACATTTTAAAATTTTCTTTCTTTTGTTTTGCCCTTTTTTTTTTTTTTTTAAACCAGATCCTTACAATAAATGAGGATGGATCACTTGGTTTGAAAACCCCTAAATCTCACGTTTGTGAGCACTGCAATGCTGCCTTTAGAACGAACTATCACTTACAGAGACATGTCTTCATTCATACAGGTATTTCTTGAATTAAAGTGGGCTTATAGCCATTAAAATTATTATCGTTGCTATTTTCATCTTCTTGTAAATGTCATTCATTCCTAAGACTGTAGTTAATCTGGCGTTTCAAATCAGAGATTTCATAGGCCAGGATGTCACAAGGAAACCAAGAAAAACTTTAAATGAGAAAACAATTAGCATGGATGTGCAAAATTAATTAGCTTAGTTGAACACTTTATTTGGCTTAACGTATTCTTTTTAACCAGAGAAACAGTTAAAGAATGAACTATTAAAAGTCAGCATTTATTTTTCTGTATAAGATGTCCAGTTGGAATTTGAAATATGAATTTGGAATCAAATATAAAAAGTTAGACCATAAAGTTGTGGAGAGCAGAGCAAAAGACTGATCACAGATCTTTGGGGAAATATTACTAGACGTGCTTTGAGTTAAAGGGTGGAGAAGGAGACAGAGTAATAAATAATAAGGAAGATTTGATGAACTGGTGAAATACACCCAGAAACCAAAAGAGGAGAGAATTCCAAGGAGGATATGATCAATAACTGCACAACCTTCTGAGAGGAGAGCAAGAGAGGGAGAGAGAAAGAGCAAGAGCACGAGAGAGAACTGAGAACAGATCATTAGAATAAGTAGCAAGGAGATCATTAGTATCTTAAGAAAGCAGAGTATAAGGGTTAAAGGAGAAATGGGTAGTGAAGAATTTGAGACATAGGTTGGACTATGAAAGGAAAGGCTCCAACAGAGAAGGAATGTTTGAGGAGACAGGATTATTTTTTTTTAAGGGGGATGTTTAGAAAATTTTGAAGGTTCTAGAGAAAAAAGTGAAAAGGCATAAAGTGGTGGTTAGCCAGGGAGAAAAAGGTGGGTGGATCTTCCTCCACAGAGAAAGCAAAGCTGTTTAAGACACTTGGTAATCTGTGGAGGCCTTTCTAGCCTCATGAGTTTTAAATTCTATTGTAAATTGTTTTATTTATTTACTTTTTTTTTCCCTTGAAGGATATGAATCATATTCAGTCTCATTTCTGTGTGGTTGTGAGAATGTGAATTTTTAAATCTTGGGGGTGGGGAATTGAGAGGAAATAAAATTCTGTTAATAGTATAAAACCTTTGTATGCGTAATTTACAATTTTTCAGAATTTGGGCTTCTAAAATTTCTATTTCCTCAGAAATAGTTAACTCTAAACTGTGTTTTATTCAGTAACTAATTTGTGGATGTGAAATTATTTTAAGGTGAAAAACCATTTCAATGTAGTCAATGTGACATGCGTTTCATACAGAAGTACCTGCTACAGAGACATGAGAAGATTCATACTGGTGAGTGTTGCCACCCTTACTAGGGTTGTTAAAATTACCATTTCAAATATAGGGAAGAATTTTTAATAAGTAGCAACAACTTGTTGCCTCTTTGGTAATTTTGTTTAAGAGTATTTATCACAGCTCATCTTTTTTTCTTTCTTCAGTAAATCAGTGTTAATTGTTAAGACTTGGCTTACTGTTTTAGCCTAACAAATTACTTTGAAGTAAAGTTTCATAATAACAGATATGTTTAAAGTGACAAAAGGAAGGAAGGAAGGAAGTTTTTGTGAAATAGTTGTTTCCTTAGATGTTTAACAGGTTTAGAGTAGGTAAAATTATCATTTGCGATAATTAGGGGGGAGGAAGCAAAATGCCTGAGTCTTAAATAATAATAATACTCCCCCCACCCCTATTTCATGTATGTAGCTTACTATATCAAGAGAGTTATAATCTTATAAATTGGAAGCTTCCAATTTTTAATTCAAGTTGTTAAAGATTTAGAAACAAATATTTTGGAAGATTACTATAAAAGAACCCATACTTTTAAAAGTTGAGCCTCATTTTAGAGCAAATGTTTATTTGCATTTATTCTTTTTTTTTTAACAAATGTCAAATTTTATATGTGACCTTAATTTAGTATATTGTCAGCTTTTGACATCTGTAAGCACGATGAAAAGTGTTTCTGTATAATTTATTTCCAGCATTTTGCCTTTTTGTGATGGAGTGAAAGAGTTGGTAAATTTATATAACTTTTGTTCTTACGTTTAAGTAGAATTGAAAAATGATAGAGATAATATTTAAATATTGAAAATGCTAAAGTTCCTCATATACCTCTGTATGAAGTAGTCAAGCAGCTACCTGCCCAGTGTTGTTATTTAGATGTGTTCTCATGGTACCTGCAGTCCCTGTGAAAGGGGATCCTTGGACAGTTTATCATATAGAAGCAGCAAGCTTTTCTGCCTAGCAACTTTCCTTAACTTTATTTGCCCTGAACAAACATGAATGTGGCTGGTTCCCTGTGCAGCACATTTTAATGCTTTGAAGTTCTACTTTTCAAAGATCATTATGCCCACCACTCATTTCAGTTTCTTAAGTAAACATTATTCACCATTTCCAGATGGAAGGAAGTATACAAGGCACTTGGGAGGAAGAACAGCTTTATTGATTTTGTGTGTGTATTTGTGTGTGTGTGACTTACATGGCTAAATTAAAATTTTGTACAATAATAAAACCCAATCAGATAATGATAAATGAAAACAGTTAAGTATTTTTATATGTTTTTAATGCCAGTTAGATTTTAATGATTTAATGATTCAACAAACATTTATTGAGCTGGCAGTGTTTTTCAGATACTAGAAATAGAGGATAATAAAAGGTAGCTTCCATGGAGTTTGCATTCTTTTTTAAATTTCCACTAGAGTATAGTTGATTTACCATTTTGTGATAGTTTCAAAGTGTACAGCAAAGTGAATCAGCTATGCATGTGCATATATCCACTGTTTTTGAAGATTCTTTTCCCATTATAGGCTATTACCAAGTATTGAGTAGAGTTCCCTGTGCTATACAGTAGATTGTTATTAGCTATGTATTTTATATATAGTAGTATGTTTATGTCATTCCCAGTCTCCCCATTTATCCTTGCCCTCCATTATCCCCTGTTAACCATAAAATTGTTTTCTACATCTGTGACTCCTGTTTTGTAAATAAGTTCATTATGATATTTTCTTTTTGTCTGGTTTCACTCAGTATGATAACCTCTGGGTCTATTCATATTGCTGCAAATGACATTATTTTGTTCTTTTTAATGGCTGAGTAATATTCCATTGTCTATATGTGCCACATCTTTATCCATTCTTCTGCTGGTGGACATTTAGTATTACTTCCATGTTCCAACTATTGTAAATAGTGCTGCAGTTAACATTGGCTTGCATGTATCTTTTTGAATTATGATTTTTCTCTAGTTTTGGTTTATAAAAATTAAAATAAAAAATTATGATTTTTCTCTAGGAGTGGGATTGTTGGGTCATATGGTAGTTCTGTTTTTAAAGGAACCTCCATACTGTTGTCCATAGTGGCTATACCTATTTACATTCCCACCAGCAGTGTAGGAGGGTTCTCTTTTCTCCACACCCTCTCCAGCATATATTGTTTGTAGATTTTTTTATGATGGCCATTTTGACAAGTGTGAGGCAATACCTCATTGTAATTTTGATTTGCATTTCTCTGATAGCAGTGTTGGAGTTTACATTCTAATGTAAGAGATACACTGTAGGAAGTGTTGTAGAGTTTTGTACAAAATACTTCTGTATCCTGAAGAAGAGCCAGATATGCCGCTTTTGAAGACTACATAGTGAAGGCAATAAAGAAAAACTGGGAGGCTCAGTTGAGAGAATGTGTTTGAGTCTGAAAAAAAGATTTTCAAAACATGACCTACCCTTATTGCACCCTATTATTTTCTGTTCTGTTCTAGTAGCCAGTTCTTTTTTACAGTGCTGGTTACAATTTATTGATACCAGTTTGGAAAAATAATTGTGATGGGCTATCTTGAATTTCAACAGGTTATGTTAGATAGTTCATGTTTATTGAGAATTTACTAAGACTAGACATTGTGCTAAATGTTTGTTAAATGTCTCATTTAATCTTTATACTAATCTTGAAAGGGAGATGCTATTATTACCATTCCCATTTTTTTAGATGAAGAAGCAGTAGAATGCACACAGAAGTTAAGATGCTTTCCTAAATTTATATAATCTAGTATATGGTGGAGCCAAGATTCCAGCTCAGGTTTCTGCAACTCCAGAGCACATATGTGATATCACTAACTTTGAAGAATGACCAGAAGCAGAATAATATTGTTTGGCCTTTGGGAATTTTTCTTACTCTACCACTAAGCCAGTTAAGGCTTAGCCTTCCTGTGGGTTTAGTAACACCTAAAAGGGGTGGAAGCAAAGGCCGGAGTTCTCAAGGTACAAAAAAGAAGTCGCTCAGTCATGTCCAACTCTTTGTGAGCCTGTGGACTGTAGCCTACCAGGCTCCCTCCGTCCATGGAATTTTCCAGGCAAAAGTACTGGAGTGGGTTGCCATTTCCTTCTCCAGGGGATCTTCCCAACCCAGGGATCGAACCCTGGTCTCTCACATTGCAGGCAGACACTTTACCACCTGAGCCACCTGGGAAGCATTCCAAGGTACAGAGACGACAGGGAATTGAGTGGAACCAGTCAAACCAGTCACTATGGTTCTTTAACAGAGAAGTTTCTTTTGAAGAGAAATGCAATTTTGCTCATTATCACCACCCCTCACCCCCTATTTGGAACTGATATAAAGGAAATAAATTTTCCTTTATTTCATTGTTCTTGATTCTTTTTGTGTACACCATTTCTGAAGATAGTGAAATAGTTTTGTCTTGTTACCAGGTTACTTATAAGCTGTACTGAGTTGGAAATATGTGTATAAAACAACATAGATATTCTCCATCATTTATTATTTTGTTCTTGGAGTTCTTTATTTCATCTTTTAAAGGACTTTTATTTTTGGAGGGCATTGTGCCTAAAGTTTGCCAATGTCAAGACTTTCTCTGTAGGTCTTTATTTAGAAGAATGCATTGAAATAATTAGCAATAAAAAAGCTTTTGCATATATTGCTTATCCATTTTTAAATTGTCAAGAAAGTTATGTCACCTATCTGCTGAACCTTAAAGGTTGTGTGGTGAGAAGAACTACCAGTTCTTACAGGCTTTGTTTTCCTTACAGCCTCCCTCGTCCTTTTGGATCTCTCTATACTGTCCCAGCCTCTGAGCCTACATCTGTTCCATTTGCAAGATGGTTAAAAATCATTACCTGCTTGGCTGCTCTTGTTACCAATTAAGAAATCTTCTGTGGCTTTTAAAACCCAGAAACCTAGCTTGATTTGGTTTTCAAACTGAAAAAATTTAAACTCAGCCTGGACAGGCAATTATTACTTGATTGTTTGCTAAATTTCAACTGGCCTATGAAATACTATGGTAAAATACCAACACTGATCCCCGAACATTTGATTAAAGCTCTGTTCTTTTAGCCTAAGGCACTGAAACTGTCAAAAGTCAGGTATCCTTGGGACTGCTAATTTTGGCAGTTATGGGAGTTTTATATCTTCTGGGAGTGTATTATAGATTTTGTGGATATGGGAGATAAGGTGAGGATTTCAAGCCAAGGTTGAAGATAATAATCCTAATGATTGTTTTGGCTCGGGTCAGAATTACTGGTAAGGTATACACCAAAGGTAAATATTCATCACTGGGGGATTTACCTTGTGATCAGAGACCTGTATCTAAGGTGCTTTTTCCTTTGCATTTTCTAAAGCATGTG
Organism: Cephalophus harveyi; assembly: GCA_006410635.1. Classification (NCBI taxonomy): domain Eukaryota; kingdom Metazoa; phylum Chordata; class Mammalia; order Artiodactyla; family Bovidae; genus Cephalophus; species Cephalophus harveyi. Next base: position 356,346 of record SJYT01015942.1, on the reverse strand, counting down.
TTCTTTCTCTCATCACTTTGTCACCATTTTAGTATAAGGAAATTCCATCTTATTGCCATGAGTAGGGTCTGGAGGTTTGAAGAGTAAAGAGCTTTAATTTTATATTAATTTTCTGAATTCCTTCAAGTAGTAAACCACAGAATACTTACTCTAATATTCTATTATAGCAAATTATGGCTATTTTCTATAGTTGTGGCAATTTCCATAATGTTTTTTATTTTATTAGTAAAAATGTTGTAAAATAATTTCTATATTTGGGTAATTTTTTATAAAGTGATTTTCTTCCCAAAGTAAAAGGCATTTTTCTGAATTCCTTCAAGTAGTAAACCACAGAATACTTACTCTAATATTCTATTATAGCAAATTATGGCTATTTTCTATAGTTGTGGCAATTTCCATAATGTTTTTTATTTTATTAGTAAAAATGTTATAAAATAATTTCTATATTTGTGTAAGTTTTTATAAAGTGATTTTCTTCCCAAAATAAAAGGGATTTTGAAAATAAACCAAATCATTTAGAATTATACATATTTATTTAGGTTTCTTTTCTCACAAAATTCTTTTTTTAAGGCTTTAGATATTGAATGTATGCAGTTCTATAGATACAAATGTAGCAAGAAGCACTGGAAAATCAGTCTTCTAAGTTGGCACTCTTAATATTGGAAAACATGCATTGATCGTCTTTTCCTCTTAACTATGATTTTTTTTCACAACCATGTTAAATGGCTGAATGGCAATATTATTATTATTATTATTTTTAAAACCAGTTGGGCTAGTGAGGTGGAGTCAGAGAGATGTTGATTCACCCTTAACTAAGTTTGTTTAACACTTTGTATTTCCTTCAGTATGGTTCAATTATTGACAAAAATTAATTTACCTCTCATTATTTTGAAGCCTTAACTTACTGTTTATTAGCATAATAGAGAAGTTTATTAAAAGAAAATGTTGCAGACCTAGTTAAACTCGTTATTTGTGGCAAAGAAGGAACTGAATACTGTTTGGGGTACTGAAAAGGTTGCATACAGTATGAGCTCCTGGCATTGTGATTGCTGAAGCCAGACAGCACTGGTGCAGACAGAGCTTGCCAAGAAAGATTAAGCAGGGAAGTACAGATTGCTGTTACTGACATTCTCTGGTCTAACAAAGTTTTCAGAAGCCAGATTTTTTTTTTCTTTGCAAAACTGTTAATAATACATATTAAATGATATGATAATATAAAACATAAAAGTTTTAAGACTATTTATTTAACAAAATATCTCAGAATATTAAAAAAATCATACACATGCACATATGCATGTATGTATAAAAACTATACTATAGGTTTTGAAAACTATTTTGTTTGGGGAGATAGGAGAAGTCATCCAGAAAGTTAACTCCATTTAAACATACCTTAGAACTGAAATATAAAGAATCAGAGGATTTATAATGAAAGTTGCATTGTTTTCAGTTAATTATATGCATTTTGTGTGTGTGAGTGTTCTTCCCCTCAAATCTATGTTAGTTTATAGTGTCTGTAGTTAAAAGAAAAATGTTTACCATTTGTTATGACAGGTTTCTAGTTTAACAAATTGGGAATCTCATGAAGTAGTCTCATTCTTATTTATGTGTAATAAATCACATGGATGAACATGTGAATCACATGACTCACAATTTGACATATGCTACAAATAGTACCCGCCTACCAATGCAGGAGATGTAAGAGAAGCAGGTTTGATCCCTGGGTTGGGAAGATCCCCTGGAGGAGGGCATGGCAACCCACTCCAGTATTCTTGCCTGGAGAAGATCATGGACAGAGGAGCCTGGGGTTGCACAGAGTCAGACACGACTGAAGCAGACATGCATGCAAATAGTAGAGACAACATGTCCTTTAGGAGCTTGGTTAAAATAGACCAATGAGGATTTAGATTGGTGGCCCTGTGAGTTAGATTTAGTTCCTGTGTGACAGTGAGTCAAGTGTCATCACAGGAACTATGAAGCAGAAGCATGATGGTAGCTAGGACTGGGTGGGGGGGAAGTCTGGGATGTACTGAAGTTGGGAATCTTTGGGGAAGGATAGGTAGACAGATACACAGATAATTTGGAAACACAGAATAGCAAGTTAGAAATCACGCAGACAAGAAGCCACTAGGATCATTGCAGATGCTGGATAACAGGAGAGAAGTAGTGTGTCAGATTTACTAGTTTAAAAGAACCAGGAGAAGGAGGTACTTTAAGATAGTTAAAATGCCAGAAGTTCCTAAAAGTCACCATTATCATAAACCTAATAATACTGTCAGATTTATTGAATACCTGTTTTCTGCCAAACACTGTATTAAACACAATATATAAATTATCTTGCTTTATCATCAGAGCAGTTTTGTGAAGAGGGTACTATTTCTTTTTTAAAAAAACAGATAAGGAAATAAAGGTTAAGATGATTAAGAAGTCTGCCCCAGTGTATACCTAGTTCAGTTAGTGACATAGTTCAGTCTTAAAAGTTCTTGCTCTTAACTGCTATGCTATTGAAAGAGTAAATCAAGCACCAGGAAGATTTTTAGTTCACAGAAGCTTTGGTTTCAAACATGGAGGTTTTTATTTTGTTCAGGAAGGAGAAGAGCCATTCCTGGGCCTGGCCTTACGGCTTGCAGCAAGGCAGTTGGGTATGTCTGAATGAGAAAAGTCTATGGATGTAGGAGTAAGAACAAAGGCAAGATGAATAACATGTAAAGGGCCATTCTGAGTAGAGCAGAGAGGGGTAGACGAGAAAGTGATTTTAGAATTATGTTGTTAAGCTTGGATGCCAAGCAAAGGAGTGTCAAATTTATCTTGTAAGCATTATAAAAAAGCAGTGCATTTAACTGCCATGTTGGAGGAACGTTATTGTTTTGTGAAGAAAACTAGAAATTTGAAAAGTGTGTTACTTTTTTGTTAACTATGTATAACTAATATGAAAAATTATAGCTTAGATAATGGTGTACATTTATTAATCAGGTTTACTTTTAATATTAAAAAATCATTTTAAACATATAAAACAACATTGTTAAGCTTCATGAAATATAATATAGCTTAATTTTCACCAAGTTTATGAGAAGTAGGCAAAATTTGGAGACTGCTGAAAATTACTACAAAACAAAGAAATTTAATTTTCCTGGGCTTTAGAGCCTCTTTTTCTTTGAGCAGTTTAGGATGAGCTAATTTTTCAAAAAAGGGCTGAAAAAGGACTCCCAAAATTTAGCTTCACACATAGAACTTTCTAATTTCTTAAATGTTTCTTTTGACAGCAGTTTCTCATTTTTGATGTTTTGCTTTTTCTTTTTTAACCATTTTCAATATGGTTAGTCTAGAACAGGATAAGTTTCTCTACCTTTTCTCTTGTTGATTTGCCTTTCCTTAATATGGCTTTTTCTCTGCCTCCTCCTTGTTCTTCAAATTATTTTGCATTCTGCAGAAGATGAAGCTTTCAGACAGTTGAGTCTGGATCTGATGTTTTACAAATCCTTTGACATCATATTCTTTTGGAAGAATACTTAATTATTTCCTTTAAGTCAAACACCTGGAGGGCTTCAGGATTCTCCAGTTTTGAAGCTGCCTTTTGGACAGCTTACTTACTGTTCCAGAACCCAGTTGGATAGATGTTAGATGACTGCATTCATGACTTTCATATCTTGAATTTGTTAAGATTCAGATGTCTGGATAGGCTGACAACACATTTTAAAAATTTGTTGATAAAGTTTTTAGTTTCACTGACTTAGGCTTAGAATTCATATATTTTAGTATTATATTTTTTATTTGGCCCTTTTGGTGAAAGAGTGAGTGACAAAATGTAGTATTTGATATGGACTCAGTCATCGCAAAGAAATTGGGTTTAAAATATTTAGGGCCATCTAAATTTGCTTATCAAGGTCATTCATTTTTTTAATTTTTCTGGATACTTTTAAGATCTTAATTTGTTGATCTGAAGAGTCTCTATTTTTTTAAAAAAAGCCTAAAGTGTCATCATTTTCAGCCCCCATCTGAACTTTATGAAAGTGTCTTGATAGTTTTTGAAAGCAGCCACAATAATAATAATAGCCTCTGCGTATTTTGTAATTTGTTTTGCTCTTCTGTAGATCTTTTAGGGAGATGATGCTGTTATGAAAAATGGAGTCATAGGACTGGCCTCCTAATGTGGTACTAGGTAGTTACTTACTGATACATCCAGCTTCTCCCAGGGCTGCCTCCATGCTGTTTGCTTTATTAGTTGTGGATAGAAGTAGTTCTTACTCTTTATTTCCTGCTTGGCTACGTTAAAAAGCTGATAGACAAATTAAGCTGCTTATTTCCCCCCCCCCCGCCCCCATCTTGGTATATTTTCATCCCTCTGTAAATTCTTTTACAAGGCCTAATTGATTCTTCTTTACCTACATTTCATTAACTATTTTGACTTTTACTTTCTAAAGATATTTAAAGAATTAATGCTTTCAGTGTGTTTTTTAAATTATTCCAGAAAATGTATTCATTCAGCTCTTAATTACCTTAGGGAATTGATCAGATTGTACATTATTTATTTAAAAATTAAAAAGACAAATGCAGCTGTGAAAAAATCACTATCAACACAAAAAGAGCAGTATATTTATTGCTCTTGTTTGAATGACATGGTGTTCTGTATAGGCTTGTTGTGCTTATAGAATTGAGATACTCTCTTCATCCTTAAAAATCAGTTGGATGTATTCTTGCCTACTTCATCTAGCTTTTAGTTCTTTATAGTTGGATAGAGAGGAGAGGGACACGGAGTCCGATCAGCTGAAACTCGAGGGTCTTAAGGTCTAACTTTATTCCTATAGAAAATATCCCTGTTCTTACGGTATTTTATTTTTTATATGAGAATTGGGGAAAAAGGACAATAGACTCATGGAACCTGGAACTGAAAGATACTTTAAAATGTTAGGGTTCAGTGACAAATGCAAGAGTTTTCCTTATGTTGAAGCCATGGACATAGATATTAGGGACTGGTCAGGAAACACTTGAGGGGCTGCTATTAAAGGGATGAGAAGCTAAGAAAGGGAGGAGAAGAGAATGATTGTTGTGGGGAGTGGTGGCGACCACCTACCAACAGTATTGCCTGATGCTCTGCTTAATCACTGAGAGTTCTAGATTATTATTTAGTGGGAGAATTTGCTCAGTGGCTCAGTAATGTTATCTAGGCTTTTTTTGATATTAAAAAGAAAAAGATTGTCTCTAAGAGATAGACAATAGCAAAAACTCGTAGCAGAATATCTTTTGGGGTCATTTCTCCCCTTGTATTTCATGTGGTATTTTCTATCTCTAAGCTATTGCATTTGTATTGTTTTATGTTTTGGATGACAGTTCTTGAGCTGTAAATAAGTCCCTGAATGTTTTGTATAAAGTTTGCATTAAATCATTAACTGGGATGAGTTGAGAGTCGACACTACTGCTCTCTAATAGTCCTGATTTATTTGCTTAGCAGTGTTTTGTTGTTGTTATTCAGTTGCTCAGTCGTCTCCGACTCTTTGTGATCCCTAGGACTGCAGCACACCAGGCTTCCCTGTCCTTCACTATCTCCTGAAGCTCGTTCAGACTCATGTCTATCGAGTTGGTGATGCCATCCTACCATCTCATCCTCTGTCGTCCCTCTCCTCCTGCCTTCAGTCTTGCCCAGCATAAGGGTCTTTTCCAGTGAGTCAGTTCTTCACATTGGGTGGCCAAAGTATTGGAGCTTTAGCAGCAGTCTTTCCAATGAATAGTCAGGACTGATTTCCTTTAGGATCAACTGGTTGGATCTCCTTGCAGTCTAAGGGACTTTCAAGAGTCTTCTGTAACACCACAGTTCAAAAGCATCAATTCTTTGGCACTCCACCTTCTTTATGGTTAACTCTCAAATCTGTACATGACTACTGGAAACACTATAGTTTTGATTGTACAGACCTTTGTTGACAAAGTAATGTCTCTGTTTTTTAATGTCCTGTCTAGGTTTGTCATAGCTTTTCTTCCAAAGAGCGAGCATCTTTTAATTTCATGGCTGCAGTCACCATCTGCAGTGATTTTGGAGCCCAAGAAAATAGTCTATCAGTTTCCATTGTTTCCCCATCTGTTTGCCATGAAGTGATGGGACCTGATGCTATAATCTTTGTTTTTTGAATGTTAAGTTTTAAGCCAACTTTTCACTCTCCTCTTTCACTTTTCATCAAGAGGCTCTTTGGTTCCTCTTTGCTTTCTGCCATAAGGGTGGTGTCATCTGCATATCTCAGGTTATTGATAATTCTCCTGGCAGTCTTGATTCCAGCTTGTGCTTCATCCAACCCAGCATTTCTCATGATGTACTCTGCAATTAAATAAGCTAGGTGACAACATGCAGCCTGATGTACTCCTTTCCCAGTTTGGAACCAGTCTGTTGTTCTATATCCGGTTCTAACTGTTGCTTGTTGATTTCCATACAGGTTTCTCAGGAGGCAGATAAAGTGGTCTGGTATTCTCATCTCTTTAAGAATTTTCCACAGTTTGTTGTGATCCACACAATCAAAGCCTTTAGTGTAGTCAATAAAGCAGAAGTAGATGTTTTCCTGAAATTCTTTTGCTTTTTGTATGATCCAGCTGATACTGGCCATTTGATCTCTTGCTCCTCTGCCTTTTCTAAATCCAGCTTGACCATCTGGAGGTTCGTGTACTGTTGAAGCCTAGCTTGGAGAATTTTGAGCATTACTTTACTAGCGTGTGAGATGAGTGCAATTGTGGGGTATTTTGAGCATTGTCTTTCTTTGGGATTGGAATGAAAACTGACCTTTTCCAGTTCTGTGGCCACTGCCGAGTTTTCCAAATTTGCTGGCATGCTGAGTGCAGCACTTTTACAGCATCATCTTTTAGGATTTGAAAAAGCTCATCTGGAATTCCATCACCTCCACTAGCTTTGTTCATAGTGATGCTTCCTAAAGCCCGGTTGACTTTGCACTACAGGATGTCTGGCTCTATGTGAGTGATCACACCATTGTGGTTATCTGGCTCATGAAGATCTTTTTTGTATAGTTCTTCTATGTATTCTTGCCACCTCTTCTTAATATCTTCTGCTTCTGTTAGGTCCATACTGTTTCTATACTTTATTGAACCCATCTTTGCATGAAATGTTCCCTTGGTATCTCTAATATCCTTGAAGAGATCTCTGGTCTTTCCCATTCTATTGTTTTCTTCCATTTCTTTGCATTGATCACTGAGGAAGGCTTTTTTACCTCTCCTTGCTATTCTTTGAGGGGTATGTCCTTCGTTTTCTCCTTTGCCTTTTGTTTCTCTTCTTTTCTCTACTGTTTGTAAGGCCTTGTCAGACAACCATTTTGCCTTTTTGCATTTCTTTTTCTCGAGGATGGTTTTGATCACTACCTCCTGTATAGTGTTACGAACCTCGTCCATAGTTCTTCAGGCACTCTATATATTAGATCTAATCCCTTGAATCTATATGTCCCTTCCACTGTATAATCATAAGGGATTTGATTTACGTCATACCTCAATGGTCTAGTGGTATTCCCTGCTTTCTTCAATTTAAGTCTGAATTTTGCAGTAAGGAGTTCATGATCTGAGCCACAGTCAGCTCCAGTCTTATTTTTGCTGCCTGTTTAGAACTTCTCCATCTTCGGCTGCAAAGAATATAATCAGTCTGATTTCGGTATTGACCACGTGGTGATGTCCATGTGTAGAGTTGTCTCTTGTGTTGTTGGAAGAGGATGTTTGCTATGAGCAGTGAGTTCTCTTGGCAAAACTCTGTTAGCCTTTGCCCTGCTTCATTTTGTACTTCCAAGACCAAACTTGCCTGTTATTCCAGCTATCTTTTGCAGTGCTTGGGTTTTAGATGAATTAATTCGCTATTAAAATTTTTTCCACTGTAGAAAAGTAACTTCTGAAACAAATTCCAGTCTTTCTTTTTTTTCTTAAATGAAAAAATTGCTTTTGTAATGAGATATGTTAGTGATCCCATTATGTACTCTAGCAGATGATGAGAGTCTGAACTAACGAACAAAACATTAATACAGCAGGACGTTAGAAGTCTAATGAAATAACTTGGAAAGACATTTTAAAGGAAGAATAAATATAGATGAAGTTTAGTAACAATTTAAATGGAAGGAACTAAAGGAGCCTAAACTTATATGTAACCCATAATGCGTCAAGATGTAGAATATTTTCATTATCCTGGAAAGTTTGTTTTCTTCTTGGTCAGTCCACTCCACAACAATTGTTCTGATTCCCGCCCCTCCGCCCCTCCTCCCCATCATAGATTAATGTTGTCCCTTGAGAACTTTGGGCTTCCCTGGTGGCTCAGACGGTAAAGAAGCTGCCTGCAGTGTGGGAGACCTGGGTTCAATCCCTGGGTTGAAAAGATTCCCTGGAGAAGGGAATGGATGCCCACTCCAGTATTCTTTCCTGGAGAATCCCGTGGACAGAGGAGCCTGGTAGGCTACCGTACATGGGGTCGCAGACAGTCAGACACAGTTGAGTGACTAATGTGAGAACTCTATATGAATGGAATTGTGTAACTCTTCTCTCCAGCTTCTTTTGCTCAGCATAGTGTTTCTGCAGTTTTCCATGTTGGTTTAGTGTTATCAGCAAGTAGTTCATTTTTTTTTTTCATTATTGATTAACATTCTGTTGTTATATTATCCTAAAATTTTATTTCCCTCTTTATGGTTATTTAAGGGCTTCCCTGGTGGCTCAGACGGTAAAGTGTCTGCCTGCAGTGAGGGAGACCCGGGTTCTATTCCTGGGTTGGGAAGATCCCCTGGAGAAGGAAATGGCAATCCACTCCAGCACTCTTGCCTGGAAAATCCCATGGATGAAGGAGCCTGACAGGCTACAGTCCATGGGGTCGCAAAGGGTCGGACACAACTGAGCAACTTCACTTTCACGGTTATTTATCATCTCTAGTTTTCAACCTTTATAAATAAAATCACTGTGAATGTTGTTAAAAAAGTCTTTTTTAATTTCTTCTGGGTACATTTTTATAGAAGTTAAGCTGTTTCTCTTCTGTTTTCTTTTTGTTTAATCTGGTTTCTGTCTTTGCATTAGTATTATTCTTGATTGGTATATTTTTTATACAAAATCCTGAGATCAGGTAGTGTAGGTCCTTCAGTTTTGTTATTCTTTGGCAGATTACTGTGACTGTTCTAGTTTGTTTGCATTTTCATGTAAAATGCAGGATCAGCCTTTCAGTTTCTATAAAATGAACTATCTGGGTTTAAGTTGAGATTACATTGATTGTATATATTGACTTGATAAAAACCAGCAACTAAAAAGTAGAGGCTTCCAGTCCATGAACATGATGTATTGTTATGTTTATTTTGCTTTTCTTTAACTTCTCTTGGCATAGTTTTTATCGTAGAGTTTCTGGACATATTTATTTGGTTAAGTTTATCCTTAAGTATTCCATGTTTAAGATGTTATTGTAAATGGTGTTTAAAAAAAAAACTTCCAGTGTCTAATTGTTCGTGACTAGTCTATAGGAATGCAGTTGATTCTTTTTATGTTGACCATGTATCCTGTGATCTTGTTATGTGTACCTGTTCTAGTAAGATTCCTTCTGTTTTTTTCAGGGTCCCTATTGTCCATACATTTTAAATCTTCCTTTCCAATTTGTATGTTTTTTACTTTTTTCTTCCTTATTGTATGGACTAGGTTTCCAGAACAGTGTTGAATAAAAGTGGTAAGAGTCGGTATTTTTGCTTTTTTCCTGATCTTTAGGGGATTGTATTCAGTTTTTCACCATTAATAATTGTTTTAGCTATAAATTTTTTATAGGTTATCTTTATTTATGAGGTGAAAGATGTTTTCTTTGTAGTTTGCTGAGATTTCTTTTAAAGTTGTGAATGGATGTATAACTTCATTGATATTTTTTCTGTACCTATTAGATGATCATATGATTTTCCTTCCTTTTCTTAAAGTAAACTTATTGATTTTCAAATGTTTAGCCAATCATGCATTCCTGGGATAAATTGCACTTGGTCATGATGCGTTGTCCTTTTTATATGTTCTTGGATTCAGTTTACTGATTTTTTAAAAAGAATGTTTATGAATATGTTTATGAGGCATATGTTTATGTATATGTTTATGAGGCATATGTTTATATGTTTTCTTGCAGTCTTGTTTTAGGTATATTGGCGTCATAAAAAATAGTTCCTTCTCTATTTTCTGAAAGTTTATAGAAAATTGGTGTTATTTCTATCATAATAATGTATATTTAGTGGACTTTACCAATAACTTAATCTAGGGTTTCGTTTCCTTTGTGGGAAACTTTTTACTTCCAGATTTTAAACTTTTAAAACATAAAAAACTAATCAGATTTAAAATTTTTCTTGTTTCCGTTTTGACAAATTATATTTTTCAAGGAATTTGCCCATTTCATTAAAAAAAGTTTTTTTTAATTGAAGGATAATTGCTTTACAGAATTTTGTGGTTTTCTGTGTACATCAACAAGAATCAGCCATAGGTACACCCATGTCCTCTCCCTCCTGGACCTTCCTCCCGTCTCCCTCCCCACCCCACCCTTCAGCCTTTCACAGAGCCCCTGTTTGAGTTCTCCCAGTCATACAGCAGACTCCCGTTGGCAGTCTGTCGTGCATATGGCATTGTAGATTTCTGTGTTGCTCTCTCCATACAGCTCCCCTTCTCCCTCTCCTCCTACCGCATCCTCAGGTTTGCTCTCTCTGTCTGTTTCTCCATTGCTCCCCTGAAATTTTTTTTTTTTTTTTTTAATTTTTACTTTATTTTACTTTACAATACCGTATTGGTTTTGCCATACATTGACATGAATCCACCATGGGTGTATATGAGATCCCAATCCTGAATCCCCCTCCCACATCCCACCCCATTTCCTCTCTCTGGATCATCCCCGTGTACCAGCCCCGAGCATCCTGTATCCTGTATCGAACATAGGCTGGTGCTTCATTCTTACATGATAGTATACATGTTTCAATGCCATTCTCCCAAATCATCCCACCCTCTCCCTCTCCCACAGAGTCCAAAAGTCCGTTCTATACATCTGTGTCTCTTTTGCTGTCTCGCATACAGGGTCATCATTGCCATCTTTTTAAATTCCATATATATGTGTCAATATACTGTATTGGTGTTTTTCAATCCTGAAATTTTATTTCCCTCTTTATGGTTATTTAAGGGCTTCCCTGGTGGCTCAGACGGTAAAGTGTCTGCCTGCAATGAGGGAGACCCAGGTTCGATTCCTGGGTTGGAAAGATCCCCTGGAGAAGGAAATGGCAATCCACTCCAGCACTCTTGCCTGGAAAATCCCATGGATGAAGGAGCCTGATAGGCTACAGTCCATGAGGTCGCAAAGAGTCGGAAACGACTGAGTGACTTCACTTTCAAAGGAGCAAGACTTTTTAAGCTTTTATTGTGGAGGCTTGGTTTTCAAATGAAATCTTGCATGAAGCAGCGTCAGTAGTCAAGGCAGATAATTTCAGGTGGTTTCCTTGACTGTTAATAAGTTGACAGATGTTTCCAGTACTACTTAGTTGTTATTTATTCAAGGAGACAATGCCAGATTTCAAACGACTAAAGAAATAGCCTCTCTGAAACAATATAGTCAAGAATATTTTTTAAATGGAATTATATACATTTGGCTGAACTGCATGGTATGCAAATTAAATTTCAAAGCTTTTTTAAAAAAAGTACCTGAGAAAACGTATTTCAATATAAGCGCAGTGTGAACTGCACCAAGATGTGTTGTTACAACTAATGGTGGGGGAAATATGTGTGGAGCAGAAAGAAGTTTAGTTGGCCTAATTTATAAAACTTGAGAAAGTGTATAGCATTTAAAGCTTATGGCTATTCATTGTATTACTTGCTCAGATTTTTGTGGAAAATATTTGAATATATTATGTGTCATTGAGCTGGTAGATCAACAGCAAACTTCACTTGCTCTGGTGGACTTCTGGTGGAAGTTTTGTCTTAAATAGAAACTGAATATCCTGATTCTTCTACTGTACAACTATTTAATATCTTAAAATTGGTAAAGTGTTATTGAAAGTGTTTGCATGTAGGGCCAAGGTTAGATTTTTTTGTGGGGGCAGGATGAGAACAACCACTGTCTACCACTATTATTTGAGTATTGAAGAATGACTTTGGAAAATTAGCTTTTGCTGAAGATGTGAAAATTCAACCTACAAGGGGAAAACAGTACTTACAGTGAAGCTTCTACTGTGGTAAAGTCATTTTGACAGCTGTTAATGTTGACTCACAAAATGCTGCTTTATATACTTACAATGTTGTTACAAATTACAGGAAGTGCAATCTCCTTTCCCACACAAGTATGGGGCAGATTTTTCCAAGTTCAAGCTACACTCTGATCAGTTTTTGGACCTTTTTACAAATGCAAAGGAAATTTCCATATTTCAAAACTAAATTGTAACTCTACCTAATCTTCAGTTGGAAATAATCTTTGATGTGATAGTATGCTGAAAAGACAAATAATTAAGAAAAGAATCTAATAGAATTCTGTATATCTCTTCCGAGTGTTGAATAATTCTTGAAGTTACATTTTCATGGATATCAGTGCCTATCTTTGTGACAAAACAATTTCAAAGAATTCTTGTTAAGTTTCATTGCACATTAGCATTAGCAAATAAACCCTTGTAATTGACTTTGATGATAGGGAGTACTAACTTTGAATCCCAAAATGCAACCCTCTCATATAAAAAAGGTTTCCAGTCTTCTCATTAGTACATCTGCATGATGAAAAATTACATTCTGTCATCATCATCATTCTGTTTTGAATTTCAGCAGTGAAATATGTGAACTTTTTTTTGCCCTCTTGTTATATGAGTATGTATACACTGTCCTTGATTTTACCTTTCTGCTCACAAAGCTTAATACATTCACCATTTGCCCTTTTAGAGCAAGCTTCCTGGTCTCTGTCAAAGTTTACTCCTTGACTGTCCTCTCGTCCGTAGGCTTCTGCTTTGTTGGCCATCTTGTCAATTCATTCTTCATTACTGTTAGTTAGTCGTGTTTTAGACCGTTGGGTACTAAACCTCAGTCTCCTCGTGATTTCAGTTTCTCATTGTCGAAGCATTACTTCCTGCTCACGCCTTCGAGTACTTCAGTTTCAACAACTTTTTTGTCTCCACTAGCTCCTACAGTGGGGCTTCTGTGGGGGCTCAGACAGTAAACAATCTGCCTTCCATACAGGAGACCCAAGTTCAGTCCCTGTCGGGCGTGGCTGAGCAATTAATACACAGCTGCCACAGGCCAGACATTCTGCCTCCTTTTTACTATCCCTTCTTTCCCTCATATCTTCATTACTTTTTCTATGCAGCGTAAATCCTGTCGTCATTTTTTTAAATCACTCTTTTGCTTATCCTCTTACCTCTTGTGCTCTCTCGTACATAGTACTCGCTTTGCTGAATTACAGCTTTGGTGGGAAATTTATTATTTTTCAAGTCAGTATATTTATAGAGTTCAATAGATGGATCTTTTACTTCCAGCAGGGTATAATTGAGATATAACTGACATGTAATACTGTATAAGTTTAAGAGGTACACCATAATGATTTGACATGCATACATCATGAATGATGATGACAGTGTTTAGTGAGCATCTGTCATCTCATATAGATACAAAATAAAAGGAAAAGAAACAGTTTTTCCTTGTGATCAGAACTTTTTAGCATTTACTCTCCTAGCAACTTTCTTGTATAACATATAGCAGTGTTAATTATATTAATCATGTTGTACCCCTATATCCCTAATTTTTATAACTGTAAAGTTGTAACTTTTTACCACTTTCATTGGCATACAAAGATACTACATTAGTATTGACTACACACATATACATTTCATCCCTGTGACTCATTTATTTTGTAACTGGAAGTTTGTACCTGTTAATCTTCCTCACCTTTTAAATTCACTCTCCACCCCTGCCACCCTCTGGCAGCCACCTGTTTTTTCTTGGTGTCTGTGACTGTTTCTGTTGAATATGTTCGTTTCTTCTGTTTCTTAGATTCCACATATAAGTGAAATCATATAGTATTTGTCTTTCTCTGACATACTTCACTCTGGCAGGTTTTTTTTTTTTTTTTTAATGGCTAAGTGATACTCCAGTGTATCTATCTAGGAATCTTCTTTTAACAGTAACCTATGGATGGGCACTTAGGTTACTTCACTGTCTTGACTATTATGATTAATGTTGTAGTGAACGTAGGGTTGCATATATCTTTTAAAAATATTAGTGTTTTCCTTTTCTTTTGAAAGAACCAGTAGTAGAATTTCTGGGTCATACTGTAGTTCTAATTTTAATTTTTTGAGGAACCTTCATACTCCTTCTTGTAGTTCAGTTCACTTCAGTCACTCAGTCGTGTCTGACTCTTTATGATCCCATGAATTGCAGCACACCAGGCCTCCCTGTCCATCACCAACTCCCGGAGTTCACACAAACTCACATCCATCAAGTCGGTGATGCCATCCAGCCATCTCATCCTTTGTCGTCCCCTTCTCCTCCTGCCCCAAACCCTCCCAGCATCAGAGTCTTTTCCAATGAGTCAACTCTTCGCATGAGGTGGCCAAAGTACTGGAGTTTCAGCTTCAGCATCATTCCTTCCAAAGAACACCCAGGACTGATCTCCTTTAGGATGGACTGGTTGGATCTCCTTGCAGTCCAGGGGACTCTTGAGTCTTCTCCAACAGCACAGTTCAAAACCATCAATTTTTCGGTGCTCAGCTTTCTTCACAGTCCAACTCTCACATCCATACATGACCACTGGAAGAACTGTAGCCTTGACTAGATGGACCTTTGTTGGCAAAGTAATGTCTCTGCTTTTTAATATACCATCTAGGTTGGTCATAACTTTGTTTCCAAGGAGTAAGCATCTTTTAATTTCATGGCTGCAATCACCATCTGCAGTGATTTTGGAGCCCCCCAAAATAAAGTCTGGCACTCACTGTTTCCACTGCTTCAGCATCATTCCTTCCAAAGAACACCCAGGACTGATCTCCTTTAGGATGGACTGGTTGGATCTCCTTGCAGTCCAGGGGACTCTTGAGTCTTCTCCAACAGCACAGTTCAAAACCATCAATTTTTCGGTGCTCAGCTTTCTTCACAGTCCAACTCTTACATCCATACATGACCACTGGAAGAACTGTAGCCTTGACTAGACGGACCTTTGTTGGCAAAGTAATGTCTGTGCTTTTTAATATGCCATCTAGGTTGGTCATAACTTTGCTTTCAAGGAGTAAGCGTCTTTTAATTTCATGGCTGCAATCACCATCTGCAGTGATTTTGGAGCCCCCCAAAATAAAGTCTGACACTGTTTCCACTGTTTCCCCACTGTTTCCAAGGAGTAAGCGTCTTTTAATTTCATGGCTGCCATCACCATCTGCAGTGATTTTGGAGCCCCCCCAAATAAAGTCTGACACTGTTTCCACAGTTTCCACTGTCCCAAACAGTGGCAATGGGACCGGACGCCATGATCTTCGTTTTCTGAATGTTGAGCTTTAAGCCAACTGTTTCACTCTCCTCTTTCACTTTTCATCAAGAGGCTTTTTAGTTCCTCTTCACTTTCTGGCATGAGGGTGGTGTCATCTGCATATCTGAGGTTATTGATATTTCTCCCGGCAATCTTGATTCCAGCTTGTGCTTCTTCCAGTCCAGCGTTTCTCATGATGTACTCTGCATATAAGTTAAATAAGCAAGGTGACAGTATACAGCCTTGACGTACTCCTTTTCCTATTTGGAACCAGTCTGTTGGTCCATGTCAAGTTCTAACTGTTGCTTCCTGACCTGCATATAGGATTCTCAAGAGGCAGGTCAGGTGGTCTGGTATTCCCATCTCTTTCAGAATTTTCCACAGTTTATTGTGATCCACACAGTCAAAGGCTTTGGCATAGTCAGTAAAGCGGAAATAGATGTTTTTCCGGAACTCTCTTGCTTTTTCGATGATCCAGCGGATGTTGGCCATTTGATCTCTGGTTCCTCTGCCTTTTCTAAAACCAGCTTGAACATCTGAAAGTTCACGGTTCATGTATTACTGAAGCCTGGCTTGGAGAATTTTGAGCATTACTTGACAAGCGTGTGAGATGAGTGCACTTGTGTGGTAGTTTGAGCATTCTTTGGCATTGCCTTTCTTTGGGATTGGAATGAAAGCTGACCTTTTCCAGTCCTGTGGCCACTGCTGAGTTTTCCAAATTTGCTGGCATATTGCTTGCAGCACTTTCACAGCTCCTCTTTCAGGATTTGAAGTAGCTCAAGTGGAATTCCATCACCTCCACTAGCTTTGTTTGTAGTGATGCTTTCTAAGGCCCACTTGACTTCACATTCCAGGATGTCTGGCTCTAGGTGAGTGATCACACCATAGTGATTATCTTGGTTGTGAAGATGTTTTTAGTAACTGTACCAATTTACGTTCTCACCAACAGAGCACAAAATTTCCCTTTTTGTCATATCCTCACCAATATTTAGTAGCTTTTGTCCTTTTGATAATACCCATTCTGACACGTGTGTGTGATGCCTCTTTGTGGTTTTAATTTACATTTCTCTGATGATTAGTGATGATTAGTGGCCTTTTCATTTTATTGATCGTATCCTTTGTTGTACAAAAACTTTTTAATTTAATGTATTGTGTCTTTCCCATTGGTACGACACTGAAAGGGGGTCCCAGGGCTTGATTGAAACATACCGAGAAAATACCTACCATGGAAAGGCACCGGTGGTGGCAGATTTGGTTTTTACCGAGAAATACCCAGTGCTCACATAAGAGACACCAAGGTGGCTCCTTTGTAGAAAGATGTAAGGAATGGAGCTCATACTTGCAAGTACCTAGTTAACTGGAGAAATTAAATCTTGCCCTAAATATTGAGGGGGCTCTTTAGTGCATATGCAGTTAAAAATTAAAAACTGGCTTGGTAAAATCTTAAGCAAGGCCTTTTAGGGGGAAACTCAGATTTCTCTGTCTTTGAGTTGTAAAAGTCCTATCTGATCTTCCTAGGTTCTTCTGTTGTGTTTGTTTGTTTATATTAGGACTTCCCAAGCGGTGCATTGGTGAAGATTCTGCCTGCAATGTGGGAGACCCAGTTCGATTCCTGGGTAGGGATCCCCTGGAGAAGGGAATGCCAACCCACTCCAGTTTTCTTGACTGGAGAATTCCATGAACAGAGGAGCCAGAGTCGGACATAACTGAGTGACTGACACTACTACTAGTCCCATTTGGAAAATGTAACTTTTTCTGCCTCTAGAATAAAACAGAAAGCTGTGCTGAATTAGGTGCACTTTAAATTTTCAGTGGGCCCTTCACGCCTCCTGAAATTTATTTCTTTAGTCTGTTCATTCTACCACTCATCTAGATGGGGTCCATTTTTCAGCTCATAGACCAGTTCCTGCTGCCTGTTACTGTAATTAAAATTTTATTGGAATATAGCCATACTCATTCCTTTATCCAGTGGCTATGGCTATTTTCTCTCTATAACAGCTAAGTTGAGTAATTGTGAAAAAGACTGTATGATCCTCAAAATCTAAAATATTTATTGTTCAATTTCTTATGGCTTTATGCTTGCCAGTCTTTCCACAACATATTTTTACTTTCTCCTTTCTATAAATCTCCATTTTCTCCTATTTTCTCATGTTCAGCTGATTACTTGCTTTCTATTTCAATGAGAAAATCAAAATACTCAAAGAGAACTTTAATAAATTTCTAATGTTGTATCTATTCATTTATTAGTCAGAAAGTTTTGATCTTTTGGAGGAAGATAGGTTGCTAGTGATTATTTTGCAAAGTAGCTGAAGATTTTCCAGTATTTTGTGTAGGGATACATATGAATAGTTTAAATTTTCATTATTTTTTTCATCTTTAAGGGATATACGTTTTGTTAACTTTAGACTTTTTTTCATTATTTTAAATTGAGAAATAATGTACATACAATAAGCTTTACTATTTTTAGTGTATATACTCTTAGTATATACATACACTGTATATGTAAAAGGTTAAGCATACACATTTTTGTAACCCACTACAACAATTAAGATATAGAACAGTCTTATCACTCCCCAAAATTTCTCTGTATTTTTTAGTCAGCCTCTTCCCTACCCCTGTCTTCTGGCAAATACTGATATGTTTTTCTGTCTCCTTAGTTTTTCCTCTTCCAGAATATCGTATAAATTGAATCACACGGTATGTAGCCTTTTGAGTCTGGCTCCTTCCACTCATCCTAGTGCATTTGAGTCATTCCTACTGTTGATGCATGAGTAATTAATTTTTTTATTGTTGATCAGTGTTCTGTTGTATGGATATGTATCACAGTTGATTCATCCATCCCCTGGTTGAGATATATTTGGGTTGTTAACCAGTTTTTGGTGATTATGAATAAAGTTTCCATAAATATTTGTTACAAAAATTTGTGAACAGCTTTTTTTGCAAACATATTGCTTGGGAAACTAAGAGTGGACTTGCTGGGTGATATGGTAAGTGAATGTTTAATTTTATAAGAAATCACTGAACTGTTTTGCAAAGTGATTGTACCATTTTGCATTCCCATAGTGACTTAGAGTTCCAGTAGATCTGTGTCATTGACTTCCCTTAACATTGTCAGATTTCTTTATTTTAGACATTGTAATAGGTATGTACTAGTATCTCATTATGGTTTTAATTTGCATTTCCCTAAGGATCAAAATGTTGAGTATTGTATTTTTATGTTGAATATTAGCTTCATATTTCTAACTTTTGTAAAATAAAGAGTAAAATGGTAATGAATTTACATTAATGTATTTTCTGAAATATGCAGAAAAACAAAAATTTGCCTGAAATATTAGACTTCATTTTTCTGCCTTAAGTATTTTGTCATCTGCATATCTGAGGTTATTGATATTTCTCCCGGCAATCTTGATTCCAGCTTGTGTTTCTTCCAGTCCAGCGTTTCTCATGATGTACTCTGCATATAAGTTAAATAAGCAGGGTGACAATATACAGCCTTGACGCACTCCTTTTCCTATTTGGAACCAGTCTGTTGTTCCATGTCCAGTCCTAACTGTTGCTTCCTGACCTGCATACAGATTTCTCAAGAGGCAGGTTAGGTGGTCTGGTATTCCCATCTCTTTCAGAATTTTCCACAGTTTATTGTGATCCACACAGTCAAAGGCTTTGGCATAGTCAATAAAGCAGAAGTAGATGTTTTTCTGGAACTCTCTTGCTTTTTCCATGATCCAGCGGATGTTGGCAATTTGATCTCTGGTTCCTCTGCCTTTTCTAAAGCCAGCTTGAACATCAGGGAGTTCACGGTTCACGTATTGCTGAAGCCTGGCTTGGAGGATTTTGAGCAAGACTTTACTAGCATGTGAGATGAGTGCAATTGTGCGGTAGTTGGAGCATTCTTTGGCATTGCCTTTCTTTGGAATTGGAATGAAAACGGACCTTTTCCAGTCCTGTGGCCACTGCTGAGTTTTCCAAATTTGCTGGCAGATTGAGTGCAGCACTTTTGCAGCAGCATCTTTCAGGATTTGAAATAGCTCAACTGGAATTCCATCACCTCCACTAGCTTTGTTCATAGTGATGCTTTCTAAGGCCCACTTGACTTCACATTCCAAGATGTCTGGCTCTAGATTAGTGATCACATCATCATGATTATCTGGGTCGTGAAGATCTTTTTTGTACAGTTCTTCCGTGTATTCTTGCCACCTTTTCTTAATATCTTCTGCTTCTGTTAGATCCGTACCATTTCTGTCCTTTATTGAGCCCATCTTTGCATCAAATGTTCCCTTGGTATCTCTTACTTTTTTGAAGAGATCTCTAGTCTTTCCCATTCTGTTGTTTTCCTCTATTTCTTTGCATTGATTGCTGATGAAGGCTTTCTTATCTCTTCTTGATATTCTTTGGAACTCTGCATTCAGATGCCTATATCTTTCCTTTTTTCCTTTGCTTTTCGCCTCTCTTCTTTTCACAGCTATTTGTAAGGCCTCCCCAGACAGCCATTTTGCTTTTTTGCATTTCTTTTCCATGGGGATTTGAAATGCAAAAAAAAGCAATGAACTTCATAGAGACCTGATAAGATCAGAGAGAATGGGTTATATAAAAATTTAGAACTTACCTTGCGAAAGTATATAGTTGTTGGCACTAAGTATTGAATTTTAGCTATAAAAATAATTCTTTGTTTGATATAAAAAACCCAGGCTCAGGTTGGCCTAATCCATTTGGTGATTTAGGTTATCATCCTCCCCAGTATGTGTTCAGAAAGAGGGTGAACCCTCTTTAAAAGAAGGAATCATCCAGAGTTTGTACAGCTTTTTACATACAGTATTTTGCATTCAGTCAAAAATTACAGTACATGCCAAGTGATAGGATGGAATCACAGAAAGGCAAGAGGAAAAAAAGATAATGAAAAAAATCTCTAAGGTGATTCAGATTTAGAAGTATCAGAGAAGGGCTTTAAAACTTCAACTGTGACTAATATGATTTAAAAAATGATATAAAAGGCAAAGGAAATAGAGGAAAAGAGAATTTTGCTAAAGAATTGTGAACTGAAAAAGAAGCAAATGAAAATTCTAGAACTGAAAAATAGAGTAATTGATATAGAGAACATAGCACATAGGTTTAATGGACTAATAGAGGCAATAAAAGAGGTTAGTGAAATGGAAGATATCAGTAGAAAATATCATAGAAGAAAATGAAAAAAAGACATGTGAGATATAATCTTTCTTAACTGGGATATAGATAGTGTTAGTCATAATAGAAAAATTTTAAATGGGTTCATTAAGACCTTTTGTTCCTTATAGACAGCGTTAAAAAAGTGAAAATAAGTCTGATAACTATGTACAGAATTCCTACTGATCTATTAAAAAAAACTAGTAGAAAAGAGTGCAGAGTGCTTGAATAGATACTTTATACACCAAAAAAGGATACCTAAGTGATCAAGAAACATATGAAAGGCTACTCAGTTTCGTTAGCCACCAGCAAAATTACATAAGATTACAATTTGATACCACTTGCATATACTTCAGAATAGTGAAAATGAAAAATACAGGTGGTACAAAGTACAGTAGACCTTCTGTATCTGCAGTTCTGCATCCATGGGTACAGCCAACCAGAGATCAGAAATACCACATGATCTGCAGTTGATTGAAATTTGGCCTCTGGGGGATTTTGGTGTCCACAGGGATTCCTGGGTCCAAGGAACTACTTGGTTACTGGATACTAAGGGATGACTGTTCTTTAAAGGTTGTGGAGCTTTATACAGTTGGAGCTCGAATATTATGCTGGTGGGTATGTAAGTTGGCACATCCATTTTTAGTAAACAGTATTTACCAAGGCTGCACGTGCACGAACTCCTTGATATGTCATTTTCACTTGTAGTTTAACGCCTATATAGTTCACCAAGAGACATGTAACAGATGTTAAGCCAGCATTGTTATGAATAGCCCTAAACTGGGAACAACCCAGATTTCCATCAAGAGTTAAATAAATTGTAGTACATTCGTATGAGAGAATGCTAGACGTAGCATTATAGATAAACCTTAAAACCATAACATTGACTGAAAGAAGCCAGATATAAAAGAATACATACTATTTGACTCCCTTTGTGTGAAGTTTATAAACAAGGCAAAATGTATTATCTGTTAGAAATCAACATAGTAATTACGCATGGAGAAGGAATAGGAGTGCCTCTTCAGTGCCTGTAACTCTTAAGTTCTATTTGTTGTTTGGGATGCCTGTTACACAGGTGTGTTCACTCTGAGAAAATTCATCAGTCTGCATTTTTACTTGGTGTACTTTTGTGTAGGTTATATTGCATTTCAAGAAATTTGTTTTTAAAATATAGTGAGAGTACCTTCATTATATTTTTTAAATATACTTCAAAATTTCCGAAATAGGCAGTTAAGGCAGAACTAATATTGATGTTGGAAGTTGGACAGTGATTATTTTTGAGAGGTTAATGGCCAAGTGAGGTTTCATGAGGCACTTAGGAGATGCTGATAATGTTCTATTCTTTATTATGGATGCTTGTTACAAGCATTAGTAGGATTTGTGAAAATTCAGTGAACTGTGATTATGATTTGTTTGCTTTTCTGTATCACTGTTATTATATTCCAATAAAAAGTTCACTTGATAATAAGGGAGGAAAGAAAGAATTAGTTGAAACAAAATTTGCCTAGTGCTGATAATTATTTAAACTGAGTGATTAGTACATGAGGGCTCTTTAGAGTCTTCTCTCCTTTTATATATGTTTGAAGATATTTATAATAAAATTAAGATAAACTATAGGGACAGAGCAGATAGTTGTTTGCCTGGAGAATGGGGAAGGAAATGACAGAGGGGCAGAAGGAAGGGATTATGTAGAAAAACAGAAAACTGTGGTTTTAGGTAAATTCATGATGCTTATTGTAGTAATATTTTCAGAGTTGTATTATTTTGTGAAAACTCATCAAATAGTCAGATAGTGTAAAAAAGGAAGCAGACAGGTTTCAACCGATACACTACTATCATTTTCATGGACATTTCCCGACAGAAGTACTAAGGTACTTCTTAAATGAATTGATGAAAGCCTGGATTACCTGATATATTTATTGATCTACAGTTTGAGATTGCTCTGAGATAACAAGGTGCATGAATTTGATGCTAAAATTAAGCCACCAATGTTCATTATTACCCTAACTTTGGGCAGAAGTTTCCTAGCCTTGCCAAATTAGGATAATTTACTTGACAAGAACAGAGTTGATTTAAATGTAAGAGTGCCCAGCATGTGTTTGGTGCATAGTAGGTGCTCTATAAAATGTTAAAATAATGACATAAATAAGACACATATTCTAGGTTGGAATGGGATTTCACCTGCAAGGTGACATTTTAAAAAACAGAGTGCTTGGAGCAGACCACTTCATACCATGTCCCTGGAACCTGTAGTGCTTGTTCCTTCTCTTCAGCTATTTAACTGACAACTGAATTCAGAAAAGGTAGCTATTGAAATTGTCACTGATTGAGTCAGACTACCTGGATTCTTTGCGTGAAAGTTCTGTTATGTTCCTTGTTCAAATTAAAGCATCTATTAATACACTGTACTTATCAAACATTTTGTATGTGAAGTAAAAGTGTAGGTTGCAGTTAATATAAAAAGGCAAATCACAGTATTGTGGCAGAACAATAGAGACAGTGTTAAGGGTGGGTAGACAGTTAAAGGATCTTGATTAGCTCTGATGAGAAGGATTTTATTGATGAACAGAATATTTGTTGAGAGAATGGCCCTTCACTCTTTGATATCCTAGTTAATTAAAAGATAAAGCAAGAATGAAAGCTAATATGTATTTGTGCAGTCTTACATGAAGACAGTGGCACAGATAAGAAAGAAAATAAACTGATGATGAGTTTCTTTCTTTTACAGGATGGGGTATAAGGGGTTCAGTATAGAGTCTATTCTATGTATTCTTGCCACCTCTTCTTAATATCTTCTGCTTCTGTTAGGTCACTACTCTTTTTGTCCTTTATTGAGGCCATCTTTGCATGAAATGTTCCCTTTGTATGTCTCATTTTCTGTAAGAGATCTCTAGTCTTTCCCATTCTATTGTTTTCCTCTATTTCTTTGCATTGATCCCTGAGGAAGGCTTTCTTAGCTCTCCTTGCTATTCTTTGGAACTCTGCATTCAAATGGGTATATCTTTTTTCTCCTTTGCTCTTCACTTCCCTTCTTTTCACAGCTATTTGTAAGGCATCCTCAGACAGCCATTTTGCTTTTTTGCATTTCTTTTTCTGGAGGATGGTCTTGATTCCTGTCTCCTGTACAATGTCACAAACCTTCGTCCATAGTTCATCAGGTACTCTATCAGATCGAGTCCTTTAAATCTATTTCTCACTTCCACTGTATAGTCATAAGGGATTTAAGTCATACCTGAATGGTCTAGTGGTTTTCTCTACTTTCTTCAATTACAGTCTGAATTTGGCAATAAGTTCATGATCTGAGCCACATTCAGCTCCCAGTCTTGTTTTTGCTGACTGTATAGAGCTTCTCCATCTTTGGCTGCAAAGAATATAATCAGTCTGATTTCAGTGTTGACCATCTGGTGATGTCCATGTGTAGAGTCTTCTTTTGTGTTGTTGGAAGAGGGTGTTTGCTATCACCAGTGCGTTCTCTTGGCAGAACTCTGTTAGCCTTTGCCCTGCTTCATTCTGTACTCCAAGGCCAAATTTGCCTGTTACTCCAGGTGTTTCTTGACTTCCTACTTTTGCATTAAAGGTCATCTTTTTGGGGTGTTAGTTCTAGAAGGTCTTGTAGGTCTTCATAGAACTGTTCAACTTCAGCGTCTTCAGTGTTACTGGTCAGGGCATAGACTTGGATTACTGTGATATTGAATGGTTTGCCTTGGAAATGAACAGAGATCATTCTGTTGTTTTTGAGATTACATCCAGATACTGCATTTCGGACTCTTGTTGACTGTGATGGCTACTCCATTTCTTCTAAGGGATTGCTGCCCACAGTAGTAAATACAGTGATCATCTGAGTTAAATTCACCCATTCCATCCCATCTTAGTTCTCTGATTCCTAGAATGTCGACGTTCACTCTTGTCATATCCTGTTTGACCACTTCCAGTTTGCCTTGATGGAAGAGGGTGTTTGCTATGACCAGTGCATTTTCTTGGCAAAACTCTATTAGTCTTTGCCCTGCAATTTGGCCTTGGAATGCGGAACCCTCTTCCAACAACACAAGAGAAGACTCTACACATGGACATCACCAGTTGGTCAACACCGAAATCAGATTGATTATATTCTATGCAGCCAAAGATGGAGAAGCTCTATACAGTCAACAAAAACAAGACCAGGAGCTGACTGTGGCTCAGATCATGAACTCCTTATTACCAAATTCAGACTCAAATTGAAGAAAGTAGGGAAAACCGCTAGACCATTCAGGTATGACCTAAATCAAATTCCTTATGATTATACAGTGGAAGTGAGGAATAGATTTAAGGGCCTAGATATGATAGATAGAGTGCCTGAAGAACTATGGAATGAGGTTCGTGACATTGTACGGGAGACAGGGATCAAGACCATCCCCATGGAAAAGAAATGCAAAAAAGCAAAATGGCTGTCTGGGGAGGCCTTACAAATAGCTGTGAAAAGAAGAGAGGCGAAAAGCAAAGGAGAAAAG